>JANHZU010005458.1:0-40777 GCA_032468055.1 Acrochordus granulatus | reverse complement strand
GATGACCCCAGGATTATTGGATCATTACAGAGAAGGTTCCCTTGCAAAGCAAGCTCAGTATTCATCCTTTTCATATTTTTCCACCCCTGATTATTTTCCCATTTTTACAGTTTCAGACTCAAACAGCTTCCTCCTCTTGCCCTGAGTCATCAGTGTTTTATCATCTCTGTCCTGTTGCTTATTTCTTCAAGGCAGAAAAAGTCTTCTGCACTTCATGCAGTCATTTTCTCACAGCCTAACAATATTTAGCATTTCCCAAACAAGGAGGAATATTTATGAGGCTCAAAAGACAAAATGAGGGATGGTTATTTTGCCTGGGTGAGCTGGTTACTGCTTCTATATGGTGATATCTATCACCAGGCAAATAAATTATCCCACTTTTTTTTTCCTAATTTCATGAAATTGGCTCCAGAAATTGTTTCAAAGAATTGTTTCAACAAACTCCTTTTCTTGTATTGTTGCTGCTCAGGGAGAATTCTGCCCTGGAGATGTAAAACAACAACAATATCAACAATAACTGGAAAAAACTGTCCATCCAGTTTCTCTTTGTAAGGATCTTGTTCTTGTAGTTTCATTTTTAATTTTTCATGTCAGACTTTATTCATTTTTAACAATAATGTGTATTTGTAAATGATAGATGATGTTGCTCTGAAAGGTGCTGAAAATCTGTCAATTCTCCAAGACACTAAGGCAGAATGGTGGATGAACCCTTCTAAATGTTATTTATGTTGTTTCATATGGTTGTTTATGGATGCAGATCATCTGTTGATTCTGTCAACAGATCTGTTGATGGAACATCTGTTCTGTCTTTTTATTAGGTGAGGCTCCCAGAATCTGTTGAAGTTGAGCTTTTTTAATCTATGAAAATAAATATTTTAATAATCTACATAAACAACTAACTAAATAACTTCAGAAGTTAAGCAAGGTCAGTTATGGTTAATATCTGGATGTGGAACCCTCTGAGAAGCCCTCTGAGAAACCCAAGGCTTTGGGATAAATGGAAAAGTTATGCAAACAAACATTCCAAAATCAATAGCAAGCCATTTCCATAATATGGTCAATGAAACCAATAAGAGTTGAACTCCACTCAAAAGGCTTTGTTACATTTATTTTATTAATCAGGATTGGGCAAGGGTATGGATCCTGCTGTTTCAGAGCAAGAATGGGCTTCAAGCGGCGTGAAACTGTCTAGTTTCATTCAAGCTAGTATCTATAACAGATAAACTGGAACAGAAACGGTGAATTGAATTTAAAGTTGAATTCTCTGTTGAATTTAAAGTTTTAGGTCAGCACAAATATCAGAGAAGGGAATTCTCTGCAGACAGGTGGGGCGATTGGTACAGATCGGTAGCACCTAAGCAATATCTGTGTTGGCTACAGTCCAGCATCCTTTTGTTACTGGCAAAAACTCTGTGCAATGGTGGATGTGAATCAGCAGGAAATGATGTCGAGAGAAGTTGTAAAACCTGCCTCTTAAATCTCAATGTTCTGTTTGGAACAGCAAGTGGTATCCTTCCTTTGAATATCGCAGCCTTCCTAGAGAAGAATAGGCAAGATTTTAGGCTTGTATTGCTACATTTTCCCGGGATCTGCCAGCTGCAAATTGATTGCCTAACCCATGTTGGTACAGCGTGAGAACCCATGGAGATTTAAGAACACATTGCAGGGAGATGTTCAAAGGATAGCCAAGAAAAGAAAGCAACGTTGATTTAAAAACGTTGATTTCCATTGTTTAACTCTTCAGGGTTTATTTCCAGGTAATACTTATATTGCAGAAGTACACTTTGATAATATTTTTTTTAAAAAAACTGCAAATCAATCTGCGGTTTCAACGTGAAACTCCAGTTTAAAGGTACCTATAATGGACTGGTCATCAGAAATGTTGATTAGGGCTTGTAAGGGCTTTCATCTCAAGAGACATGTTCGGAACCCCAATGTCTATCTTGCTTTCTTTAAAATAAACCTGAGATCATGAAGTTACTGTTAGGAAATTATCATGAGTAAATCCCAGTTTGCACTTAGTGCACTCATAATAATTCCTTTATCTAGACATACACACTTCTCATACAATATACCTAGCAAAAATATTGATTAACAATTAGAAAACATTTCAAAAAAGTTACCAAAAGGGGGCAAAATGGGGCAAATGGCAACAGGGTTGTGGTCGAAACAGTCAAGATGGTGGTAGCAGTAGTATGGTTGAAGTTTTTAGATGCATTGCACAAGTTGTGGCTCTCATTATTTTGAAGAAACTGCTCCAGCTGAACCAGTGGAATGTCAGCCTTAGGAGACACCAAAACAGGCATCACCTGAGGCTGATCAAAGGCAGGCTCCATCAGAACAGGTGGAGCAGTCAGATGATGAGGTATGGCTTCCAAGCCCTCAAACTCACCTGTAGAGCAGAGAGTAAAGCAAAGAGGCTCAATAAGGCTCCTGGCTATGGAAAGGAGCAACTGTTTTCACTAAAGACAGCTGGCTCCCCCTGATTTAAGAGGCAGCCCTGACCCTATTTTTTTGTTGGAAACAACCCACTGATCTCCTGCTCAGCTGTGTCATTCCTGTTTATTCTGCTTGTGTAAAAAAACAAACAAACCAAAACCCTGACATTCTGACCTTGGGACTGGCTGATGAACTTGGCTTGGCTTCTTGAATTTTGGGTTGGATTTTGACTTATTTTCTGGGTGTTCTTGTTGAAAGTGCAACTTGGTAAGCATCTTTTTCTGGAGAGACTCTGCTTTGAGTTCTATTCTTTTATTTAATCATCATTTGGCCAATTATCTGTGCAAGTTTGAAACCTGGAATAGCACAGTGGCTGAATCTTGACTTTTTTTTTAACCACACCCTGTTCATAATTATGAAAGTCAGACAAAATAAGGAGTTAGATGTAAGCAACAGCCAAAAATTTACATTATTTATTCTTTCATCTACCTATGGCACAGAACTTTCCAAGAAAATACTACTGGAAACAATACTGTGGATAATTGTGGATAGCCTTCAAAGATGAGATGTTAGGTTACTCCATTCTTAATCCTTTTATATATATAATGGCAGCAGTATAGGGATGGAAAATGGGACACCAGATGGTCCATGCTCTACTCTGCCTTATAAAAAAAACCATTTTCTTTATATAGATGTTGTGTCCAACAAGTATAACCTCAGAAGGTCTCCAAGGGGTAGGAAAAGACACTGTCATGTATTATACCCAAGTCTGGAGCTCTATCTCCAATCTAAGAGGAATAATTTCATCCATCTTGTTGCCCTGGGGCTAAATCAGAGAACACACATTTGCAGGCTCAGATTATTAATCTTGTTAATCTGGATATTCTAGTTTCTTAAGTATTTAGCTCTCGGGCATATGCAACCTTAGTTTTGTTGATTCATTCAGCAGAAGACAACAAAAAAAAATTATTGAGTGTCTGGTAGGTGTTCCATTGATTGTCATTCAGGATAACACAACCTGTTTCATTTTCAGAAATAACACCTTGAGTTGTGAATTTTAACCATTTCAAGCAGCAGAATAAGCACAGCTGGTGTTACTGTTTGAGTCATTCAGCTGTTAATCACCTAGGGCAGTTTCCTTTGGCTGCAAGGAAAATTAAGATTTTTTTAAAAAAAAACTTTTAATACCAGTGTGGTGATGTAGCAAAGAAAAGAAAAAGTATTTGAATGAACCTTTTCTTTCCAAAATGAGTAGTCACTTTTGTTGATGAATTCTTAAGTATTAGCACAAATTAAATACATGCGTATTTCTTTACATGATTCCTCCTCAATTTTTCTTTAAAGATATTTGACTAACAAAAAAATAGCAATAGAAAATTTGGTTGAGGCCCCAAATCCATCCTCAATACTATCCATCAAATCTTCCAAAACTCTCAAGTATGCTTACTTACTTGAACCAAAGCAGCTTTTCTTTTCCCCCTTTAAAATATCTGCATTTTTTATTTTTTCCATAAAAAGAATGACAATTTTATGTCATATGTTCAAGATTTGTTTACTTTCCTTCCATATCATTACTATCCTAGCAATAAGGGATATAAAATAATTGGCCAGTTGTAGTACCAAGAGAAGTGAACGTACATAACTCAGGTTTGAACTGTGAGATCCTTGGTTCTCTCTGAGCTTGCTTATTTTCTTGCAAATGTTTCATTACCTAACTTGGTAATATCATCAGTGCCCAAAGGAAGTGGGGTTTGCTCTCTGTTTATATAGAAATGATTTGCCTTGTCAGTGTTGGTGGGAGTGTTCTTGTTGATTCCTCCTCACTCAGGCTGTTGTTGACTGTTCAGTAAACAGTAGTTGGCTGAGTTGGTAGTTCCTTGAGTGGGGTATTGTTTACTGCTTGATTGTTGGTCTAGTATTAATCTTAGTGTTAATCTCAGTTTATCTGGGTGTTGATTGTTTGTCTGAGTTGGTAGTTCCTTGACTGGGTTATTGTTCACTGCTGAATAATTTATCATCCCATTCACTTTAGTGAAATCCCATTTTCTCCACCCAAAAACGATTGACAGTGGGTCCTGTCTAGAAGTGCATAGTTTTGACTGCGAAAGTGGCTAGAGATCTGGACTAGAAGCAATATTTTTATTTTGTATGTATTTTTTTCTTCTTCTGTTCTAGGTCAGGGATTTATAAGCGATGATGAGTACTTGGAAATCACAGGGATCACAAGAGAACAGTCTGGGGAATATGAATGCACAGCTGTTAATGATGTGGCAGCACCTGATATTCGGAGAGTGAAGGTTACCGTAAACTGTAAGTTAACCTCCATGTGTAGTCATCTTTTATGGAGCAACAGATTTTCTAAAGGGCATTTTCAAACATTATGCACGTATGTATTTATATTGTTTACACTAACTGTGTTCCTCAACTGCTTGAAGATGTGTGGATTTCAACTTCAATTTCACATGCCTTCAAGCATTCAAGGTTGAAAAACACTCTTGTAAGACATGGTACTCAGATTATCCCTTTATTGGAGAAATGGTTTTAATGTAAAGATTTAGAGCTTGCCTAACACTACTGTATATATTTCTGGCTGCAGCAGGATTTGGGCTTGGAAGCAAATGCCATGTTCCCATCGGGCTTTCATTGAGACTTATTCCAAATCTAAGCCATGGCATTAGGCTTAAATTGGAAAACTGATTTTCCTACCCTACGCTCTTAGCTAGTATACTAGCTTTCTACTAAATTTACAGTCAGCATGGAAGGAGAGGCTTAAGTTTTAATCTTGAACCAAAAGAAAATGAGTTCAAATCAACAAGTCCAGAATAAACAAGATGCTAGAAACTGGTTGGGTTCACATAACATACTAAGATTCAATCTTGTCTTAGCACTGTGAGAACCTAAACAAAAAAACCTAACCTATCATCATGGCTTATGACTTGGTGGAATATGTGTGAACCCAGTTTGTTTCTCTTCTAGCTCCTACGCAATTAAAACAAGAAGAAATAATAGTGGTACACAAAAATCATGTGACTTACATTAGACATGGATAATTTGGCAGTGGTTCCACCAGGAGTGTCCTAAGCATATCTAAGCCAACCTGCCATTCATTCATTAGAAGACATGTTTCAAAGCAAAACAAAACCAATGTAATCATTTTAAAGTCATTGATTAGCGTATTAGCCTGTTTTACCATTGATATTAATATTTTTCAAGTCATTTCTGATACTTCTTGATTTGGGAGCTTGGATTACCATTGTCTCCTAACATAATTGCAGTTTGATGAGTCTTTAAAAAGATCCATCTGACTCTAAGAAAGAAGAGTTTTTTCATAGCAGATCAAATGATTCTCTGTAGTTTTTTATTTGACCCCCTCTTTTCTGTACAAAATTTCTCCATGGAGAGGAAATACCTTCCTCATCGATTGCTTATCTGTTTTTCCTATGGTAGAAATATCAGCTACTGAAACAAAATTTGTTTGTGTATAAAAATATGCTATGCCTCTAAGCTATGTTAGACCATTCAGCAGAATAATACTCTTATTCCACCAAGTGCATAAATCCTATTAGAACAGCAGCTACAGGGTCTAAACTATAGGTATGCCATCTAGCCATATAATACTTATAAATTAATAGCTAGACATTTCTAGCTATTATCCCAAAAATAAAATAGTTCATTTCTACTGCAGCAGCTGGGAGAATAGATAGTAAGAGATTTTTGTCTTCCTCTTACTCCTTTATTTTCTTCTGAAGAGAAATTCCAAATTAAAATGGAGTGAGAGAGAAATTCCACTGATGGATAACCATGCACACACAACAGACTCAGAAGCTTCACCTTTCATAAGAAGCATGAAGAAGTCTGTATCTACCAAGCTGCCAAAAGAACATCACATACATATGTTTAATTATGCTTCATGCCTTTTGCCCTTCTGGACAATCACTCTTTAAAAGCTTCATTAACAATGTGAAGCACAAAGAACACTGAACTATTCAAATTAAAATTGGTACTGTGCATTTTGAAAGCTTCTTGGAATTTCGGAGGTGATTCAAGAGCCATTAAATGTCCTCCCCCCAAAAACACACACACACACACAGAAAAGAAAGATTCCTAGTCTGGCTTCATTGAAAGTCTGTGTTAAATTGATGCTCTTGAGCTACCACTTTGATACATCAGTTTGTTGTTCTCCTAATCAAGTATCAGACCCTATTTAGAGAAGACTTGGATTACATCAAGTTAAGTGTCGGCCCTTTCTTATTTTTCAGTCTTGTCCTAGAATAATTTCAAGTTATTATCCATATCCTGGTGACCAGAAAGCTGTTGGTGGTAACTCCAACTATTGACCAGTTTTATTTTTGAAGGAACTTCCCAAAATTAGGAAATAAGATAAAGAAATAAGAAATAAAGCACTGAAATATGGGAGAAACAACAGACAAATTTGTTCACACCCAGTTTCATTCAGCTGGAAACTGTAGTCCAAAATACTTGAACACACTCACAATTGGGAAGAATTGTGAGTGTGTTCAATCTACTCCACTTCAGCATTTGCAAGACCATGGCCCTGAATCTGATTTTAGGTGATTCTGTTTGCCATTTTAATTTAAGAGATCCAGGATTCACAGGGACCCTTGGTAAAATATCTGAAAAAGTGTGAAATAACCTTCCTTTCTTCTGCAGATCCTCCATCGATCTCCAGTCCTAAGAATACTGGTGTTTCAGTTGGTCAGAAGGGGATCTTGCGTTGTGAGGCATCAGCTGTTCCAGTAGCAGAATTTCAGTGGTTTAAAGAAGAAACCAGGTACCTAAGCATTTCTTCAAGCCTATCAGAGTAGCCTAAGAACAGCAGATGTATGTCCTTGGGTAGAAATGGTTTCCTTGAGTTAAGAGGATTTTATCAGTGGTTTTATCCAGAGCTTTGGCTCAGCTTTGGGAATTCATCTGAATTCTAAACTCCGCCCTGATGGAAGTGAAATAACTAGAGAGTGCACTAACATCTATCATTGTGTGCATTTCCTCTCTCCTGTTGTCGTTAATTAACCTTCTCTAATCTGAACTTCAACTTCCAGATTTCTCAGAAACAATCATGCTCGCTGAGGACATCTGAGAACTGAAGTCCATACAGTTAAGGAAGACTGCCTTAAGATAAATTTCAAATGCCGTTAAATTCTTCAATTAAAAAAAAAACAAATAAAAATGGAACATTATATATCCTAAGCATAAATGCACTTCAGCAATACTAAATAACTGTAACTATTATATCTAAATACATTAATGTTAGTTCTAGCCATTTCTCATACTTTATGATGAGCATGGGAAGTCACCTTGTGAAGACTTTGATTAACGGAGCATATCACAGTCTAACTTCAACTGCCAATAGCTCTTCAAGGATTTTGAACTGAAACAAGCATAGTAATAAATATATGGCAAGCACTATGGGGAGAACTTGTTGAATGGGTTAGAACATGGGATAGAAAATAGATGACAACAAACCTCAGTGCCCCATTTAGCCTTGAAATGACCAACCGACCTCAAAGATCCATTATTTTATAGCCCAGCCAATCTCAAAGAGTTACTATAAAAACTGAATCACCATCTATGACAAAGTCTTGGACCAAGGGTGAGATTTAAGTTGAGGAATAACTCCTCAATTTAAATCAGCTTAGAAGTTTGAAAGTGACTGAATTCCACTTCTGAATTATTATATATCAATCTAAGCCCATATTTTATCTTCCTTGCAGGTTAGCTAATGGTCTGGATGGCGTGAAAATTGAAAACAAAGGACGAATGTCCACACTAACCTTCTTTAATGTCTCAGAAAAAGACTATGGCAATTATACGTGTGTGGCCATCAACAAACTGGGAAACACCAATGCCAGTATAATTCTGTACGGTAGGTACACAGATCGATGGAACAGATACAGGCCACCTATTGAACTTTTCACTTGTTCTGATGGAAAGTAGAACGAGAACAAATTGTGGTCAGGAGAAATTTTAACAAAACGGGTATGCTAAGAGAGGAGCTAGTCTGAGACGCTGATCATTAAAACATTTTGTATGGAGACACAAAATTAGACATTGCATAGTTTGTGTGTATATGTACTATATTTGATATCACTAGGATGGGTCAAAAATAGGTTTTTAATGTTGGCTGGGAAACGGCGGATTCTGTTTACACATTGCATCATTTGGTATTTCAAGAATTAATTTCTCTAGAAACAAGGATTTTTGGGTAAAAAATGCATCAATAAGATATGATTAGTGGCTTAAAAGGAATCTCAAAGCAGTATCTTCTCAAATCTTAAGAGTGTTGAAGTTGATCCAGTAAAAAGCACTGAGTTCAAGTTATCAACAACGCTCCTGTAGTTACAGCCCCTCTAATCTGATTACAGTTCAGATTAGGATTTGGGGCTCATTGGACCCTCTAACTGTATCTGAAGAACCTATTTAACCAGGGTTACAAACTAAGGAGATGTATTTGCCCCCAAATGCAAATTTGTGTAGCGTTTACTGTAATTATTTGTGAGGGGAGCATAGCTTAGTTTTACCTCTATTTCAATGTATACAGTCAGTATATTGCGTAAACCCAAAGAAGAGTTTTTAAAATCAAGTAAAGCCCATTTACAACTTTTGCCTAAGAGAGCAAGGCCAATTTTCTGTTCTGACGTCTGCGCTTTCAGAGCACAGATTTTAATGTCCCGGGTGGGATCTCAACACATCCAAGACAGTTTTCCAGTATGAAGTTTTCAAAGTTAGCACACATAGCAGTGTCCTGTGGCTACTCTAAACTTTTAGATGACCACCATCCACTCCAGTGTTTGTATTGCATGCTGTCATGTCAGCCACATCCATAGTATCATTGCAGGATAGTCTGGAGGTGGAGTCATGGCAACTGGACTTCTTTTCTTTTGATTTGAGATGTTTCGCTGCTTATCCAAGCAGCTTCTTTAGTTGGATAAACAGTGAAACGTCTTGAACCAAAAGAAAAGAAGTCCAATTGCCATGACTCAACCTCCAGTCAATTCTACCTGGATGATCGAGAATCTTCATAGACTCATTGTTGGATACTTTTGCTTACATAAACTGAGCCATTTTCTAAGAAGCCATATGTTCATTTAACTGTCTGGAAATATGAACTACATCTTTATCCTTTCCTTCTCCCTTCCCTGTGTTTCCATCGTGACTTCTGTTTTAGAAGTACCTGAACCTTCAGCAATGTCAGGTTGGTACAAGCATGATTCATTCCTTTGCAAAGCAAGATATCCCTTTGCTACAAAAAAAAGGAGAATTGCTTTCCCTTGCAGGCATGCAAAATATTTTAAATCAAGGCTTTCCAATCTTGAAACAATCAGAGTTTGAAATGTGTTTTTCCCAGCCTTACTGGAATTGCATGTGTGTTCTGATCAGTCCAAGAGTGTTTTTCCCCCCAAGAAATTCTGTTTCAAATTGAAGATAGGAGACCAGAATTTAGAAGTGGGGACATTTTTAGTTTAGGACATTTCTGAAATAGTCAGAAGTTTACAAGTAAGATCTGAACAGCTCCAAGCTCAAACTGGGGGATTTTGAGGTCAAAAACTTTCAGGGAGGATATGTTTAGTATATTCTTTTAGATCTGTGGAGACTTCTTGTTGATGTGGTCTTGGAAGGAATTAGGAGATTTAAAATGTATTAGGGATAGTCCTCCTTATCAAGCTTATTCATGGAGGCCAATTCTGTCAGTAGCGTCTAGTCATGATCACTGGTATTACCACAAAATGCTGTACTAGATGTTTTCTCTTTAATGTGCAGTGTTCCTGCCAACTAGCCATCCAATATAAGCTCAGTATTGACATAACCAGAAAATAGAGGAATTGGATGGAAACATGGGAAATAAAATATTCAAGGATGAGTTCCCAGATAAATCTTTACAACTGCCATTTCATATATCCATTTTGTTGTGATAATTGCAGAGTTTTTGTGTTTTTCCTCCTGACATTTGAAGCAAGGGGGAGGGGGTGGCAGTAAGAGAGATTGAAAGAGTATAAAATGAAATTTGAAAAGGAATGAGAAAAGCAAGAAATTGTAAGTCTCACAGTCTTCTTATTAAAGAAGAGAAGAATTAAACTCAGCGGGGAAGAGAAGGAATTATTAGAGTCCTGCATATGATTAGTAGCCTAGTTGACTTACTTTGCTTGTAATTATCCAGCTGGGAGAAGCTATAGTCTTTTTTGCTCATTAAATGTTGGGAGGTTTCTTCTGTGAGGAACATGAACTAACCTTAAAAACCTCCTTAGCATCCCTGGAACACTATCAGAAAAATATTGATGAGAGTCCAGAGCTGCTTCTTAGAAAATTGATGGAATGTCTTTCTTTGGATTTAAAAAGACTCAGTAGTTGAAGTCTCAAACCTAAGCTTGAGGAAGCAGCCACATTGTTTTTCTGATGCAAAATAGGACAGTTTACTACCCCAGCAATCTGGGAATATGGCAGTGATATTAGAGAAACATATTTAGGAGGGGGATATATAGTAAGACACCCCAGTCTTAAAAATGTAGCATCTGATAGACTTAACTCCAAAGAATCCCATCTTTCCAAGGAAATGGTTAACCATTTCAATCTACAGTACAGAGGCTGTCAACAATTTCAGGTACAGCAGCTGACCACAATGGTCTTATTTAAGAAGCTGGTAGACAACAAGACATGAATCCACACAACATGGATAAGATGAAACATAAAAATGCAAGAAAGAGGTACAGACATTCCCACAAATTGTTCTTGATCTGATGATTTCCCCCATTTTAATCTCTTAAACTGAAGAGCAGTGATAGCACTGCTAAAAACATTGGGCAAGGAGGATATACAATAAGTTCCTGTAGCCTTGTGAAAAAAAAAAAGCTTTTTTACAGTAGAAATCTTAAACAAGGAAGGCCTTGAGAAGAAGCTGGAAAAGGTAGCAGAGCTCATGAGACAATTGAGACATACCTGTTTTCCTTTAGAAGGGGTAGCTTAATTTTGATTTTTGTAGGGCATTTTCCGAACCATTTTTATGGGGCGTTTATTTGCCTCCCTTGCCATTAAAGATTCAGCGTTTTATGAACAATTATTTAGAAGAAAAAAAGTTTCCACTTTCAGTATATTTTATAAAATGCTACAGTGGCTTTCAAATCTTCCTTTCTGTCACTGTGTTGCTTTGAGGGAAGTGTCTCAAAGCTTTAGCAAGAGGCCAGAATTCTCCCACAATGAACTCTAATGTAGAACCATATTTATACCAATGGAGGTATTCCATTCGTAGGTAGCCTAAAAGTGTGAAAATATAAGCAGTAAGAAGAAACAATCCTAATTAAATACTGGGATGTAGTGCTTTGGAAGTCAAGTAGATGGCATCAGTTGGCCAAACTATTCTGAACCTGGAAACTAATCAGGTTCAAGCCAGGGTACTACTTGCATAGTTGGAAGAAGGCAAGCTCGAGCCGATTCTCTACTGTTGTCAAAAATTATTGTAGATGGGACTATGTAATCAACAAGAGTTTGAAAGCATGTAAAAATGCAAGTGGATAAATAGGTACCATCTAATTTGATGGGAGAGGTAACAATGTTCCGTGCGCCTCGACATATCGCCTTGCCAGCCACATGACCATGAAAGCCTCTTTGGACAATGCTGGCTCCCCCAGTGGTGAATTAGAGATGAGCAGCCCCCTAGAGTCAGACACAACTGGACAGGGGAAGCCTTTATCTTTACCTTACCTTAGTCTGAACTGCACCGGATTTACCTTATCTCAGTTCAAACTAAGCCGGGGTCGATTGCAATTGGGACCAGAGTTGCAGCCATAACTCCTTATAGTTGTAAGTCGAAGCACCCACGGGATCAGATTTGATTTTACAACTTTTTTTGCAGTGGTTGTTAACATGCCCGTCCTTTTGAATGGGCATCTTTTGCTGGAAATTGGGAAAAAAAATGTTGCAAATTGTGGTCACATGCCCATGGGATGCTGCAACTGGTTGTAAATGCAAGCCAGTTGCCAAATGACCAAAAGGCAGACGCATGGCTGTGGAGGTGTGGCCCGACATTTTATAACAGCCAGATGTGTTTTGTGAGCTGTAAAGCAGCTGTTCTGGGCCTGCTGCAGTTTCAGACAGTCATAAGTCAAGGACTACCTGTCTTCCTAAATTGCTCAGAAACAATTATCTGACACCACTAGGAGCAGCTCAGTTTCTATAGTTGTGCTGAATTTCAAGGAACTTTCTTTAGAATTAGCATGTGGCATTCCTGTTTCAAGTTAAAAAGGAACAGAAGGGTCGGGTATGCGTAACATGCTAATGGTAGCAAACAACGATGCTGTTCATATAATATGTATCAGACCCCTAAATAATAATAGGGCTTATATCGGATAAGTTCATTCACACAACCTGATAACACGGGAATTGTGTTCCCACAATGCATGAGTTGCCCATTTCACCACAGAATATTTAGCATTTTATGAACACTTTTTAAGGAAAGAAAATCTGCCCAATCCCATTGAATGTAAGTAATATATGGGTAAATGTAACTAGTTTCCTTCCCTGCCATTTTTTTTAATCTTGGGGGAAATGTCCCATAAAAATAAATGTAATTTAACATACTATTAATATCAGTTATTTGAGGTTTCATTAATATGCAGTTCCGTTGCTGTCTTTTATGCTGTGCTTCAAAATTGATAGTGTTTAATTTCTATAACTCAAACTAAGTTACTCATGGGAAGTGCCACTACCCTGAATGAAGTCCCATTAATTTCAAAGGAATGTAGCTGTGACTAACTTAATCTAAATTCTATTTATGATTTTCAGGAACAACCTGCTTGGAAAGGTTGTTTAGATATAATTTTTTAAAAGAATTACAGTTTGTTCTAATAATTTACTATTTACATTTGGGCACATGTATTATGTAATTTTATTAAAGCCTCTCCACATATTCTTTATTTTGGAGCTCAGCACGCAGAGTTTAATGCCTTGTCTATTTGCATTTGCCAAGGACTGAGAGAGGGGTCCTTCGCATGCAAATGTCCATCTGTTTCCACTTTCCATAAAGTTCCTCTTCCTATAGATTACTGCAGATGGTTTCTGTTGCCTTCTTGAAAAGATGAGTAGATCACTTCTCAAGAAAGTGATCTATGACAAATTGAGGTCCTCTTAATTTTTTTTAAAAAAAGCTTCATTTAACCCTTGATAAGGCCTTTATAATCAGACATTTTTCTTTTACTTTGTAGTTGGAATTCCAGTTTTGTTCAAAACAAAAGCTAGCCTTTATGATCATCAGACATCTGAGAGCACATCCCTTCTTTGTTTTCTGGGTGTCCCCTTCCCTCAGTGATTTTTGTACTCCCTCAGTGATTTTGTACAAGTTTGGCATGTCTAACAATGCACTCTATTTAATTTATGCAAACTGGAATACATTTTTTTTTCATTTCAGAGGTTGTCAGAACATTGCGATGCCATGACCAAGGACAATCATTACATTGTGTGTTATTCCTCCCAGTGAACACTTTGTCCAGATAAAGCAGGAGTGTGATCTGGCCGTTATTCAGTTATGTGTGTATAAGCTAGGCTTGTACATCCAAACTGGATCACTGTCAGAACTTACTGGGCATGGGTGATGGCTCTTTTTCAGTGGCCTTTGTGGTTGTCATACAGTTCTTGCAAAACTCCCAACTTTCTCTTGAGTGCTGCCTGAAGCAATCCAGTCCAGGATTAAGGTTCTTTGGCCTACTGTCCCCTTCTTGGCTTCTTTGGGCAAGGGTGGGGCATAATGAGGTGTGCTGGACCTCCAGGTCCACTCTAGGGTTCCCAAACATTGTACCTTTTCTACTTCTTATAGGAGAATGACAATGTGTCAAGGGAAGCCTGCTGTTCAGTCTTCCAGGCACAACATAATGGTAGGTAGAAATGACCTTGGGAGACAGGAGGAAAAGCTGCAGACTTGTCAACATTCATACAAGAGGCAGCCAAGCCCACAGAGGAAATGAGACATGGCAAACATCTCCAAAGGGACCCTTCCTGGTGTCTTGGACTATGTAGGTGAGGGGGGGAGTGATGTATTTTCAGACTTGCAAGATTCTGTTAATGTAAGCTTGCTATAAGATTAGAGTTAGTACTTCAGGGTATGCTTCTTGTCTGGACTATTTCTTAAGGCTGACAGGCAGGCCCAGACGTTCAGCACCAAAACTCAGAATTGTCTTCCTGCAAGGAGTAATTTGGCAGCACTCAGGAAGAGATCGTCAAATAATAAACCCATGACCACTAAAAGAAAGGATCCACACATGGTCTCATCCACCACTAGCAGCTCAACAAAGGCTGCTCATCTTTGGGCAGAATGGAGCAAGAGCAGTCTCCCTAAATTTGCTCAGGCACCCTGAAAATGTCATGAACTATAATTCCAGATTCCCTCTTCTCATCTATGTTTCCATCTCTTTGAGAATAAATGTCCTTTCCATTTTGCATTGCTAGGTTTCTCTCCTCTTTTCCAGTTTTGTCAAGGGGAAAAAGAGAATAACAGGTTATCCTTCCTTTTGGCTGACAGCAGCACCGGTGGGTTCTGCTATATTTCTTGCAACCTGAAAAAATTAGAAAAAAATATGCAGAAATTTCATATTTTATTTCTCATGAGTTTTCCACCCATCCTTGCACTGAAAAAAAGAAAATCATTGGCATCTGGTTATTAGCTGTAGCTTTCTTAGGTCTGACACAGCCAATTCAGCATTTGCTAATGTCAGCAGATGTACAGCATTTTCTTCCTCCCTTCCTTTGCAACTAGGTGCCATCTTTGGATTCAGACTTGAATTGGTTTTTCTCCCTCCCCTAATTAAAAAAAGAAAAAAAAACATTCCAATGCTTCTAACTTCTGCACTGAATGTACATTAATACATCCTTTCTTTTCAAGTACAAAATAAAATATTTGATTTTTAATAGAGCACTGTGCATGCACACGTGTTCTCCCCATTCCTCCCAGAACAACAAAGCTCATTTGAATTGCTCTACAAAGATTGTCTGGTAAATGCTTAGGAAAACAATGCTGCAGTCTGTTGTAATTAAGCAAAATAAAAGTTCTGTTTGCAATGAGACAATTTGGCTAAGCTGGTTTTTCAGTGTAGAAATGGGTTTTGTAACTCTCTGCTTACTCAAAGAACACATGAACTAATTAGATTCCCACTTGCCATTATTTTTAATTTTTTATCATTACAAAAGTTGTTATCCTTTTGTCTTAAAATTAATGAGGTTAGAAAGCTTGCAACACGTTCCTTTTTTAGTTCAGATTATGGCTAAGTGTCTCAGATTTCACTTGAGGAATAATTATGCATTCATAATACTTTTTTTCCCTGCTCCTTCCCTTCACCTTGTAAAATACCCTTTGTCCTTCTCTCTCTCTCTCTCTCTTTTTGCTAGTTCCATTTCTATAAGCAATGAGCTGGTTAGATTTGGTACTTGTGTTCATGCTTGATCCTTAGCATTGTGCAGTGAATGAAAATCAGCAGGTTGTCTGAACTGAGACTTTGTGACTGATAAAACCTTGTTTATGGCTTAGCATGTTTGTTTGCTTTTGTTTGTACCCTGCTGTTGTTATTTTCAGAAATAAGTCAAAGAGGCAAACACATCTTCCTCCTCCTATTTTACCCACAACAACAACCCTGTGAGGTGGGGTTGGCTGAGAGAGAGTGACAGGCCCAAGGTGACTCAGCTGCTTTCATGCCTAAAATGGGACTAGAACTCAGGATCTACTGGTATCTAGTCTGGTGCCTAGACCAAACTGGCTCTCATTGTTGTGTGAACTCGGCCTGCTGTAACTTCTTCTACACCCTATTGCTTTTGAGCTGTCTTTGATGGGCACACAGCTATTTGACAGATGTCTCTTCATGCATTTCTTCCTTTTAAAACATACTAAGCTTGTGATCATCTCCATCATTTCTTAATCAGAAAATAAAAACAGGTGCCGGTTCTTTGTGGAAAACTCTAAGCATGCCCATGTCAGCTGCAAACGTCACTGGAGAAGGGGGGAAGCCTTCTGAAAATTCCCAAGAAAGATGTTCCTAAAAACTTTCCAGAAACATGCACAGTTGTCCACAGCAAAATGGACAGACATCCTCTTTTAGTTCGAGAGAGCTGCTCATAAAATCCCCTGCCGGGCTTTGAGGAAGAAACTCATTTTCCAAATAGAATTCTCAAAACATTTTCAGTTTTCAAGAAAGTGAGAGTCAAGGTTGGTTGCTGCCGAAAAGAGCAAAGGGGTAGACACAATAGCCAGTTAGCAAATTCACCCTTGAGTACTTCAGATGCTTGGTGGGTTTCACTCAGGTTGTCACAGACTAATCAAACCCTTCAGCGGGTTTCCGTCTCAGATTGCAGAAGATAGGATTTTCAGACTCTCTTCCCAACAGAAGCAAGCGGTCTGGCTGAGTAACGCTGGTCTTATCCATTGTACTTTTCCCCGTTGGCCATAACAGATGTCTACACAGCTTTAAATATTTTCTTGACAGAATAAGCTGTGCCTAAGTCATGTTGTATTTTTTATGTTTTACTCTTCTTCACAGTTCTCCTTCCATTCCCACTTTATATTGAAAATTTTACTTTTACTTTCCGTCGTTTTAATCCAGGGTTTGGGTGGGTGATGTGACTTCAGTGTTTTGTAGCCATCTTGTCAGTTTGGGTTTCTTTTAATCTTCTTCTTCCATCGGCATCTTTACGAACAAAGATGCCCCTCACACCTCAGGAAGTTTGTTGATGGGGTTCATGGATAAATACATCTGAGAATGTGTGTGCACCGGATATCAAATGAGGCCTTCAAAGATGAAATTATTTCATCCACATAAGACTGAACCCACTGTCTGATTCAGAACTGAATTTGGGACTTCATTGGATTATGCTTCTGGATTCTATGTGTGAAGACAGGGAAAGACAGTCTGTGGTTTTTCTCCAGGAAAATAGTTTCCAGGAAGAGCTGTCCACCAAAGGAAATTCTCAGAATTCCCCAACAAGAAAATTTGGTCCGGTTCTTTAAGGTCACATGACAAATATGCTTAGAAAATCTCCACCCTATATGTGGACTTGGAAAGGTAGACAATGGAGCCAGACCAAACCTATACAACTGAAGTGACCCTTGTTCCAAAATGAGTCATATCTAAGAGCTACCAGCAAGCCAAGAAGTCTTTCATTCCAAAAAAGTACAAAATAGCCATTGTGCAAGACACAACTATAGTATGACCAACTGCATTGACACACCTGTCTACTACAACAGCCTAAATATGTGGGACTTTTACTCCTCCAAGGCCTAGATATCATGTTGCTGGTTAGGGACTGTGAAAGTTGATACGTAACACTGACATCTGAAACACTGCAGGTGCGTATCAAGATCCAGACTACCTTCTCCTCCCAATTTCTGATATGGCCTGTCATAGGAGCCATTATCTGGCTCATTTATTTGTTTGCTTATTTGTTATAATTTTATCTTCCTGTGCCTACATGTTCTCCCATCATAAAATAAAGCAAGGAGCAGCAGGAGTCAGTTATTCATAACTGTTCCTTCTCCCATGGACATTGTATAACTCAGCACAGCATAAGAGCCATCATCAACCATTATTAAGGAAGAGCAGCGGAGCAATTATGGTTTTCTCTTTCTCTGGTTTTTGTAGTCTGCCCGTATTCAGTGGTCATTATTGTATTTTTACTAGGTAGTGCTGCTCAGCTTGTTAAGCCACAACTGAAAGTAGTCCTTTTCACATAGTGGGATGAGAGAAAAAGGCAAAGGCACAGGAGGACAGTGAGGGAGGTGGGCCATTGCCCTCACCATGGAGCAAAACTACAAGCGTATAAAACATTTAAGAGCAGTTAGTGCATAAAAGCTTCCTTATGGGAAGCAGCGGCACAGATGTGTTCTATTCTAGGATTCCAGTCAATCAGCATTGCTATAAAATTGTAGATTAATGAATCAAACAGCCTCTTTGGTTGCTAACTGTTGCAATGGGATTTGGGGAGAAGGGGAAATAGCCTTGGGGCTTTGCAGCTGAATTCAGCTGAGAGCCTACATGGAGTGTTTTGGTTCTCTCCTAAACTTTTAAAAGCATCTTTAAGAGATAGGAAAGGAAGTGTGCTTTTTGTCTTGTTTTCTTCTCTACCTTCTGCCATTGGATGGGATTGGGGTTGGGATTGGGAGTCAGAGAGACATAAAGCAAAAGAAATATCTTTTCCTATATAGACTCGCCAAGACCTTAAGAACAGATGCAGAGTTTTGGGGGGTTTATCATCATTTTAAATTTGATAAGCAAACAGAAGATATTTGGGGTATTTCTAGTGATGGAAACCACATCTCTAGAATTCCTTCTTTGTGGAGATCCATGATTCCTTGTCTGCATACAGATCTTTTTTCCATAGATTTTTGATGCTTAACATGTTGCTGCTGATATCATTACTATGAATGCTATGGCTGTTGGTGCTACAGCTGCTACAATTTGGATGTGGCTTCCTAATGCACACAGTAGAGTTATTCTATAGTTTACATCGGATTCTCTATGGAGAAGACTAGGATATTAATAAAGTTTGTTTACATTTTTAATTAAATTAATGTCCTGCACTTTTGCTCATAGGATTTAGCATTACATCAGTGCATAGCAATGAAACTCTCATTTGGAGATCCTCTCCCACTGGTAAAGGCACAAACAAAAAACACATCTGCTGATGATACATACAGGGATTTCTTGTGACATGTGAACTGAGAATTCAGATTAATTTTAAGTATAGCTTGTGAAAACACAGTTGGATTATGAGCTAGTGTGACCTCTCTCTGCACTGTTTGAGTAAACTAAGAGATGCACAACTTGATTCTTGCCCATAAGTTGCCCACTGGTGCACTCCCATGAATATCGTCAACTATTATTTTAAGCATCTAATTAAATATAACTTAAAATTTAATCAAATTAGGTTTTGTTATGACTCACCACTACTTTTTTTGGTCCCAACCACCTTAGAGAATTCAAATTCTGGTGTAGCACTCAATGGCCAACTTGGTTGTGCATCCTTTGTATGTGTGTGTTAGGGGGAAGGGCTCTATATGAAATTACAGAACTGGTCCTTTTGGAAATCAAAATGTTTTCTTTCTTCCTTTTCAGCTGAATGGAGGAAGAAAGCAAAAAGGAAAATCTGATATCCTGTAGGTCATTTACATAGTATTATGAATTGTGCCACTTACCCAATATAAATATTCCAGATTTGAGTATACATCTCCTTTTAATTCTAGCTAGGAGATTAGTTGCTGAGAATTTGGGGAGAAGGTACATAGATCTGGAAGGCATCCAGGTTGGGGAAACAATGGAACAATGGTTTCAAATGACAGATGAAACCTTGCCCTCATAAAAAAATACTATTAAGTCTCTTTTTACCTGCTATGACTTGAGAAGTTTTGATACTATCAAAGTAATATAACCAATGTCTTTCATGAAGGAAACAAAGGTAAATTCTTTTAGAATTTTTTAAGGCAAGGGAGACGTTCCTTCCTTCTTAGGAAGTTGACCAAATTTGCCTAAAGCAAAGAGTTTGGTAAATGAAAGCTTGGATAAAACACTTGTGAGTGGCCAAGAGTTTTGATTCGATTATGAATGAGATTAATAATCCATCTGCTGCATGTCCCACCTTTTTACCTTCTGCACCACAAATAGTTCCTGCTATCTGCTTAGCTGGGAATGTCCGATACTGAAACTGGAAGTCAGCCAAGAAAATAGTCTTAGAGGACATGGCCCTCTTCAACCCATGCAACATTACCAGAGTTTCTTTCTTACACAGTTCTTCTGTATGAACCGTACATGTTTTTGCAGGAGTAGGAAACAACTTCTTTTTTATTTTTAAGAATTTTTAATTGTTGTTTTAGAGTTGTTAGCCGCCGAGAGTCTTCGGATTTTGGAGGCATATAAATTTAATAAATAAAATCTTTCAAATACTGAATTAACTTCATACTATGCACATAACATCTGCTCCTAGGCACTGTGTCAACAGAATAATGAAACATGTGTGAAGACACCTCTGCCTTTTAACATTTATGTCATGATGTTGCATGCAATTTGCAAGAGATAGAATTTGCTTTGAAGTACTACGATCATATTTTGGCACTTATCCTCTCTTTGCTTCCTCCTACAGATGATTATAATGTATTTTTTTTAATTTCTATAGGATTCTGTTTGATTTTGTTTTAATCAATATATAAATCCTTTGTCCTAATGTTGACATCACTGGACCACTCTCAAGGAGTATGGGCACCTATTTTCTACCTACAAGGACTTATTTAACCCTTTTTGTTATTTCCATTTATTCACCTGTTTTATCCAAGCATGTAAGCCATGATACATGTGGGAAATATGGCAATTTTTTTATCCTATACTTCTGAGTGATTCAATTCAGAAGGAGAGAGCAAGCACAAGAGTAGCCATAACACTGTCAAGGAAACAAGATAATTTGAAGAAGATGGTAGAGCTCCCCTTAGGAGAGGAATGCATGAGTTTTTCTGGGCCAAAGGATAAATTTGGCTTTTCTAGGCCTGGGTCTATACTCTAAAAATCAATGGAGGGAATACTGCAAAAACTAAAATGTTACTTTATTGGAATCTACATTTAAGTATAGTCTACTTAATGAGGACATTTTCCAATTATACATCTGATCCTTTTCACTGAATTGCAATTAAATAAAACTTTTGGAATAATTCTTAATGATTATACTCAAGACCTTCAAAGACCATATGTGGACATCAGAGCTTTTGATTATTCGCTTCTGCCCTGAGACTTCTCCCCAAGTCTCTCTGGACTTTTCACTGCCTATCCCAAGTTTACCTTATAATCTCAAGAGTATCTTGGAATCCTCCTCAATGTTTTCAGAAAAAAAAATATTCTCATTTTGCTAATAACCAATTTCTTTTGTCCCCCCCCCTTTTGTTGTTGTTGTTTCTGTCATTCAACCCAGGCCCAGGAGCGGTACATGATGGCAACAATGCAGCTTCAAGAGCAATGGCCTGCATCTGGCTATCAGGCATTCTCTTTGCTTATTTCCTGCTCAAGTTTTGATAAGAAGAGTGAGGTTCTTACAAATGATGCCTGGCTTCTCCCACACCACAGACTTTTAACCATCCACACTGCTGGGGGAACAGGAAAAAGAAAATGGTCTACAGCTTGATTCTATTGCTGGGAGGGCAAAGGGAGGGGGGCATTTTGATTCCAAGCCAACCATCCTTTTGAGATCAGTTAATTACAAACATTTCTCAAAGCAGAATTAGTTTTCATGTCCTTCCGCAACCGTCTCACCCTTCCAAAATACCCAATTGAAAAATCCCAACTTCTCCTTTCTACTACTGAATGCTTCTCAGCCAAGCTTGCCCAAATACCCCTGGAAGAAGAGATGCCTTGATCCAAGAGGCACTACCCATCAGGAAGTTAAAAATGTGTCAACAAAGCATCTTCTTCTGTGTCTCCTTGAGCAAAGGCACTGCCCTTTTTGATTATAATACTGTACATATCTGTTCATGTTTCAAAGTGTCCACTTACATTCTGGACTCTCACTTCCCATTTGGGTGATTCTTTGAAGGCGCTTGCTACCCTTCTCTTAAGGTAGTCTCCTGCAATCCTCCCCAAGATGTGGATTTTATGAGGGATGGAAGTGGTGGTGGATCATATTGCACTTTAAGATGCAGACTATGAGTTAGTCAACTGCTGGGAGTGTAGAAGGCTCTCCTCTTCGTGACTAAAAACCTGATGATGGAGTGATGGAATGGCAAGTCAAGCACATCACATTTATCAGACTCAACAGGCCATCGTTCTGCCCATTCATCCATCCAATTATCCATCCATCTGCCTTTCCAGTCATTTATTTGCCATATTAATCAATTTATAAATGTAATTATCTGATGAGCTATTTTTTAATCCAAATTGTTCCTTTTCAGTTTCCCATCCATGCTTCCAACATCCATCAACCTGATCATCTTCCTTGAGCCCTGCCTTTAGCTAGACAAAATTTTAATTCCTCATTATTCAATCCATTATTAGTTTAACATTCCACTGCAGTTTTTACCCTTCTTCACCACAGAGGGAAGGCACAGTGATAGTCCACAAAGGATTGAAATGTAGAGACACAGTAAAAAATTGAAATATAGAGGCACAGTAAAAAATCAAAGAGGGACAAAGACAATGGAATAATATTTTGGAGTACCTTGAAGTTAACAATTGTGTCAATCGATTTTTAAGCCTTTTGCATTCTTGCCAATATCATCCCAGTTAAACATTTCCATTGTCAAGCATTGCCTTAACTTCAACTTAAAGTGCTGAATTTTATGGGGAAGTGTTTGCCATCCTTTCCAGTGCCCCCAATTTTCTACTGCACATAGACATTCAAAGAGACTCATTGTTTTTCATTACCCAGAAATAACAATGAGATTGTCTCTCCACCTTGACCTTGTCCAAGCCTTCCCAGAACAACTTTTGTGTTTGTTATCGTACAAATCCACCCTCAGAAACTGTTGGAGACCAATTACTTTGCTAGTTCATTGAGACATTAGTTGTACATTTCTTCAGAAACCTCTCTGGAACAGAAGGATTTTGCACAGCAACTTAAATTCCAAGTGTTTAATTAACACAGAAGAAACAGTAGAAAAACAACAAATCAGAAATGGGAAGAAGCAAAGGAAGAGGAGATTGAAATGATTTTGTGTGCCTCTTCAGTTTTTTCACTAGCCCTGCTGAGAAGCTAAGGAATTGTTCAGGTTACTGTTTTGTAAAAGCGGCACTAACATTTTGTGAAAATTCTCCCATGGCTCCTCTCTCTGGATGATATAAGGTTCAAATTGCTTCTGTCTGCACAAAAAAAAAAATGTTGTAGGAAAGGATTTTGCTTCCTACCCAGAAAGAAAAATGCTGTTTTTGTTTGTACTAGTGATGAGATATTTGTGGAGTTCTGGAATAAACAAGAATAAAAAAGCTAACATTATAGACCATTGTTAGAAAGAGATATCAACTGATAGGTAGTTCTAATCTATACAATGCTAAGAAGAAAGCTGATATGACTCATTCCAAATCAAGTTCCTGCTCAAGGTTGGACAACTGGGATGAGTAAAGTGATGCTACACATAGAACACCCATGGAAGGGAGCCAAGTTCCAATGTGTCTAGTTTATGCCACTTCTTTTGTGATAGGTAAAGGCTATGTCTTAGCTGGAAACCAAGATGGAAAATAATCAGTTGTTCCTAAGTTACAGTTTCCTCCTGGGGACTGTTCTCGATAGATGAATGGTTCCAAGACACACTTCTTTAGCCACACTCTGAAAAGCAGTAAGGAAGTATGACAGCCACTGTACTGAGCTGCTGTCAGCTGCGTCTTGGGAACTGAGACTGACCTTATGAGTGACTGGTTCAAATTCTCAACGGGTCTATATGGATGAGGAAAGAGATGTACCATTCAAGGTGTTTAGCTTATTGATACATGTAAAACATGATTCACAGATCCTGACATTTACTTATACAAGACTAAAATATTTGAGTGATATATTCATATTTAAAACAATGGAAGGGTCAGGGCCTTGTTTTTAGATGAATGATGAAAAGAGATAGACCCCAACTGCATTATTATTGAATGTACAGATTTTTAATTCCCATAATTTATTTTACTGTCCATAGTGGCATGTTTCTTTGGATTTCAAGGAAAGAAGTCATCAGACCTGGAATTGGTTTTGGGGGGCTGAGGGTGGGGAGGGAAATATTATAAACAGTTGGAGAACATGACCTTCACAATTATGTCATTCTTTTGTCAATGTTGGCCAACACTTTTTCCCATATATGATGGTAGTGACATAGCACAACTTTCCCTATTCAGCTCTGAAGCTGTTCATGTATTAAAATCGCCTCTGAAAATTTATGCCATAATTTGTGCTTAACTGTCATAAGATGCCATGTTGTTTTCATGTTATCATGTTATCATGAAGAGCCTCAGTGTCATAAAGCTATTTGGATTCTGATTTAATCTCTACAAGGAAGTCTATTTGATGCAAAAGAGATTTCTGTCCCTGCAGAAATTGCTGAGCTATATCTGGCCAAAGATTGTCTTCTTAGTCCTACAGTTATAAAGAGGCAGCTAGATGCTTGTAAATGCTCAGAAAGATGATAGTTTTTCCCTTGGCCTTAAGGAATTTGGAAAAGATGCATTTGGACTTTATTTATCCTGACTCCAGCAGCAGATTTTTGGCTCATTTAGGAAACATTTTTGAGAAATACTATGTCCATACATACATAGAGACAAACACTGACTCACAGTCAAGTTAAATCTTGGTTTGACTTAACCACAAACTATTAAGACTGCATTGGATGCCACTGATCAAATGCAAGGGCCCATTCTTCATAAAACTGTCACCATGCCTATGTCCACTCAAGGAACCTATATGGCTTCAAAGGGAGTTACACAGAACGGGGTGCAGACAAACAAACTCCAGAAAAAGATTAGTGAAGGAAAAGATGCTAAGATGTTTAAAATCATGCCACGAAAGTATTTGTAGGCTTAACATAACATTCTGCAGTCAGTGCTAGACAACTAAGTCTTGGCAATTCCATTCCACCAGCATTGTGTTTTTCTGCCTATCTCACCTTGTCTTAGAAGTTCAAACCAGCCTCATGGGATAGAATTAAACTGAGTGGAAAGAAAGAGAAGACTCTCTAGCTGTAAGTAATTCTCTTGGAGATTTTCTGTAATGGGGATGATGAGCTTCTCTTCCCAAATTAAGTGCACCGACATTCTGGTGACACACTATATGCTAAGTTTGTTGAAGAATGAACAAAGTTAAGTGCCTGATGTGTTCAAATATTTTCCACATGCTTCTGGAAAAATGCTTTTGGATTTATGAGAAATGCCTCACATTTTGAAAGTGAAAAACTTCAAGTATTTCCTCTACAATCTGTGAGAGCATCACAGCCAAAGTGGGCCTCAATTCACTTCAAGGAGGACTTTAATGAAGCTTCCATGCACAAAGGCTAATCAGTGAATCACACCCTCTGGTTTCAAGTAAACCAGAGCATGGTTACATATACTAAAGTTTTTTCACTCCATTGAGACGACATACAAGTAACTAGACACACATTGTAGGCATTGAGATGATTTTTTAAAAAATAGTGTCACAAAAATCTCATAGAAATTGAAGATATGCAAGTAGAAACTAACAAGTCTTGGCACCTTAGTTGCTCTATCCATTTAAGCAGTTTCAAGGAGATTTTACATCTGATTTACCAAGGGTCTTTTTCCATGAAATACTGGATGCTTTCTGCATAGTATATAGAAAGCACCTTTCATTGTTTGGTAACAGCTCCCCAGAGTTTCAAGCCAAGACTTTTCATAACTATTTGTGGATCTTATTCATGCAAGACAGATGTCCTACCACTGACCTGGGTTCCTTCTCCATGTGCTTTGTCTTGGATAGACGGTGAGTTTGATCAGAAGGCCTACTTTCACCATTAATCTCTTTCTCTCTGTGATCTGTGCTAATCACAATCATTAGCATTCCCTGCAATAAGATGAAAGAGAACTTTGTTTTCTTTACAGTTACAACTTCTGTTAGTGCAATTTACACATTGTGTTGGATTATTACATCCACTGAAGGTTAATCCAAGGCTCTTTTAGAAAGGGAAATGATTTGCTCCTTGCAAGAAAGAAAAACTTCTATTCCAAGGATGTAGGGACACACAGGTAGTCTTCATAAAGAAGCTACTTTATTGATAGCTCTTGCTTGACTCCATCATGCCAAGCAGTTCAGTCACAGAAGTTCTTATTTTTGCCTTGTTCAATATAAAAGCAATCCTGGAACTGTGGTTTGTTTCTCTCCAAAGGAGGCTGAAACAAAAGTCACATCTAGTTCTTTAATGATTCCTGGCTTGTGGGAGGAGGCAAACCAGGAATTATTATCCATGTGGTGTGTGAATTAAGCACTTTCCTGTGATTTAGTTTAGATCAGGGGTGTCCACTTTTGGCAACTTTAATATGTGTGGACTTAATCCCAGAATTCCTCAGCCAGCACCTTAAAGTTGCCAAGGTTGGACATACGTGGTTTAGATGTTCCTCAGTAGAAGGAATCAAATAGGTTTGATTGATTATTCATTGTAAGACAGGACTCTATAAAGTACTTTTTCACAACATTTGAACATAATCATACTATGTTAGAGTAACCTTTCATCTTAATGTAGCTGAATATATTTTGATGAAGAGACAGAAAACCTTGCAAATGTTATTTATCCAAATAGAATTGTGCAAATAGGCCATTATTTTAAAAACTCAGACTCCTGGAACATTGAAACAGGAAATACTTCTTTCCAGATGGAGTATTTTTCTCTCTCTCTAGTAACTGAAAATAATTGAAAATAGATAAAATATATGACTGGCCTCACAAGCCCCCTTTTCTCTTTCTCCTTAATCATCTACTTCAAAAGAAAACTAAACCAAGATTTAGGTTTCTTGGTTTCTTGTCTTATAAGTAGTTTCTTGTCTTATAAGTAGTTCCACAAATAATCTTGAATGTATTGTCAAACAACCCTTCAAAAGATTTCCAACATTTTATGAAAAAGTAGAGCTTATTTTAAACCTTTGTGCTTGGTTTATGTGCAGTGTTAGTCAATTAACTAAGAGGAAACAGTCATGACTGATTCCTCATTTGGCTACAAGGACAGAGAAAGGGAACACTGATACTTAGTCCTTTCTGACTGAAGCCATGGTGTATAATTTCAGAGATGGTGCATGGTGTGGGGACATAGTGGCCTAGTGGCTAAGATGCTGGGCTTGTTGGACGGAAGGTTGGCAGCTCAGGTTTGAGACCCAGGTGCCACATAATGGGGTCAGCTCTTGTTATACGCCCCAACTCCTGCCAACCTAGCAGTTCAAATGCATGTAAAAAAATGTAAGTTGATAAATAGGTACCACCTAAATTGGTGGGAAGGTAACAGCATCTGTGCACCTTGGTGTATAGTCATGCCAGCCACATGGCCATGGAAACATCTTCAGACAAACACTGGCTCCCTAGGCTGTGAATCACAGATGAGCAGCACCACTAGAGTTGGCCACAATTGAAAGGGGAAACCTTTACTTTATATGGTACACATTTGATCATTATGTGAGGAGATTGCAATCATTTTACACATTTATATTTGGTCATCTCTTGGCCCATGTTCCTGTTCAAAAGCTATTTCCAGCACTCTGTGCTTTCTATTTCAAATGAGTTGTGATTGTACTTTCAGGTGTATCAGTTGTTGGTCTTTGAAAAGGAAGCTGTTGCCTCTTGGTAGAGCCGCTGCTTGCTGCTTAAACCTACTGTGAGCCTTGCCTTCTCAGAAAATCTGCTCTCAAAAAGTGAACTAAAGTACAGATTACAAATCAAGACATATTTTGATCTACTTATGATATCAACTGAGTTTATGGCATTTACGCATTCTTGACCTCCTCCTTCAGAAAATTAAATGATTAATATCGAGCAAGTATCTTGGCTGTAAGCTTAATCACTACAGAGCCACCCACTAGAAGAGAGAGCTGTATCAAGCCGTATCTGTAGTTTTATTGAAAAAAAAATGTGTGATTGCTGTTAATATAGCAATCCAAAGCTTCGTTTAGGCTCTTGTGTGCTTCTGTACAAACTCATATGAAGCCCTTGGAAGAGCTAATTCCATATCATCTGAATAAAGGTATGAATGTTCGGTCTTTTGAGACAAGGGATTGCTTGTATTATTTAAAGATTTGGAGATCCCTGCTCATTTATAGGTGTAGAAACTCTCTTTGCAGATTTGGGGCTCCTGATTCATTTTGTAAGGGCTCATTCTGTGTATTTCAATATCCTCCTGGATGTTTGTCTCTACGGAAATGAGCACAAAATCCTTAGGGATGCACTGAATCTTGTGCCAAGGATGCTAAACAATAAAGCACCTGGTTTGCTTTGATATCACTTCAGTAGAGTAGCCAATAGAGTGTATTAAACTGAAGACCAAACCAACACGTGGGAAAATTAACCAGATCTCTCTCAAAATCCTTCTATCCTGTTTATACTCATAATTCTGAATTATTGGAAGTAGATACCATTAATGCAGATTCTCCTTTACCAGACTAAAATGTATTACAGGACTCACTTTTCGAATTAAGCAAACAAACCAACAAAAAGTAATCCCAGAATGAGGGAAAATAATTTCTGTTATTTACAACTACCAGAAAATATTTTTTTTCCTTTTAAAAAAAGCAACTTACTGTGCAATGTATAAGTGCAATTGTGAGGAATCTTGTTGGTTGTATGAAAACATTACCTGTCCATTTCAGAGTCCTTATCTTTGCTAGACTTATACAGGTTCTTCTGTGACTTATCAATGGTGCCATTCTTCTAGCTGTATCAAAGCTATGGGCTGTGCATATTGTTTTCACACAATTTATCCTATAAAAAGAAATGAAAAATAGTAAATAAATTTTCAGTGTTCAAATGCTTTAATGAGGAAAAAGGTATATCCAATGGAAGTTTTTAAAACATTTTTTTCCTTTTATTCTGTCAGCCTTCTAGAGATACTTTTTTAAATTTTATTTTTTATTTCTTAAAGCAGATGAAGTCAAGTCTCTTTTATTTCCTGTCAATAATCGTATTAAAAAGGTAAATATACTTCCTGAAATTTTGTGCATGTTACATTGTAGTTGTAACCTTTTCTAATTCAGAAAGAATAAGAGATGGTTGTGATTGTGCAGTGTATCAATAAAGTTTGAAGAAGTTTGTATCTTTTGGGGAAATATTATCTGAGATTTGGTTTTATTCCATAACTGTATACTCTAGAACAGTATTTTTTCAACTTTTTTTTTGGCACATAATCCCTGTCCACCATGAGTTTTCTCCGGTGGCCCCATGCCCAGATTCCAAAACCAGCTTTGGACATGGAACGTAACTGGAGTCTTTCTGAGCATCAACACAACAATATACCAGTATTTATGATATAGTACACTTTGCAGTCCAAAGGACTCTCAAGAGTCTTCTCCAGAACCACAGTTTGAAGGCATCAATCCTCCATAAGCATTACCACCTGTTCACTTTTCCATACAGAGCACTGTCACACACTGTGCAGACACACACATCCCTTCCTTCCAGCAGAAACATTAAAAAGAACAGAATGGTTTGAGGGGGAGAAATAGTTATTTTGGGGAGAAAAAGAAATGGAAAACACAATGTACGAGAAGACAAGAAGAGAGAAGAAAAGAGGACAGCCATTTGGGCATTCTCAAAAAAAGAATTAAAATCATCAAGCCCACATCCCTTCTGAATAACAAGTGATACAGGCTACATTTCAAAGGTATTCACACTTTTAAACAACGATTATGGCAGTTCTTTTAACTTCTTCAAAACTTCCATTCTCAGTCAGTGGAACATGCTCCTTCAATGTGATGTGAGGGGAACACCTCATCTTCCGATTGAATAAATTTGGTAACTCCTTGGTTAGCAACCAAACAAAGCAAGTAAAGTATTCATTTAAAAAATTAACACTTGTCTTTCAGCATTGTATCCACAGCAGAACACATCAAATACAAATGCTAGAATTCAGTAAAAAGAATTACAAGGAGATCAAGCAGACAAAACATCCAGTTTATTGAACTATATTGACTGCTTGTCCTCATGTGGTAGAGGGAGGTGACCATCATAACTGCGCTGGGATTATGTATATGTTTCTTTATGCTGTTATTTAAATTGTGGCATTACAAATGGTTGTCATCACAAATGGTTCCTTCTATGACCCTCCCTGGGAAGGAGACTGGAAGGTTCATTGTAAACTTAGACCTTGAAATGATACCACGGAGAAGGGTCTGCTTCTTATGTTCTTCAACTGCCATTTCAGGGACAGTGGGACATCACGAGAGGTGAAGTCTCCTTTGATTTGAGTTTCTAGGGATTTCATACATGATTTCATGCAACAAGGAAGTGATTTGTCATTAAATAACAACTTCTGTCATTTACCCCAAGCTAAAAATAACACTTTGCCTTTCCAATACTCATCAAAGATCGATGTCAGAGACTTTCCTTATATGTTGCCTTACCTCATACTCATGTGAATTACCAGAATTGTGGGGTCTTGTAGATGGTGGATGGAGAAACTCCTGACTGAATTGCAACCAGCAGCCTTTGCCAGCTTGATGCCTTTCCAGCTTTCTTGTTTTAATACTTTTGTTCAAAGTTAAATTTACTTCACTTCAGGTTTGCCTTCCTCAACTTTCTACTCTCCCTTTGTCTGGAACTTTCAGTATATCATTAACCTACCTAATTAAATATATAGGAATTATGAAGAGCCCCAAATTTGGACTAGGCCTGGTTTTCCAAGAAGCTCATAGAATTATAGATCATTCCTCTGAAGCTGCTCAGAAAACAGCCTTCTTCTCCTTATCCATCATGTGTTTTGTTCCTCCAACACCACAAGGAGCATGGTTATCTGTCAATCAAAGCACTTTACAATAAAAGTTTCATAGAAATCACTTCAAGTTGGGCATGGAACAAAAACTTTTGGAAAAGAACAAGAACCAATCTCAACCCAATAATAGGAATGCTTGCAGGAAATTAACTGTTACAATAAAGGGTTCTCTCTTCCAGCTATTTTTTGTCATTGCCCCAGCCAATGACAGCAACTGTCACTTTGTTGCGATGCAATTACCCTGGACGAGTGAGAGTCTTCACAGACATGCCCCAGCCACCTAACAAAAATCATCTTCCTGTTTATCTCTCCCTACAGAAATAAGGGCTATTGCCTCTACACACTCCTAGTCTCCTGACCTCTACTACCATCAGTCGTATAAAACCCTTTATTTCCAATCCTTTTTGTTGCCATAGAAATTAAAAAAGAAATCCTACACTGCATTTGTTTTTAGATTTTCTTTTGGGACCATCTATTTACCTGCCCAACCAAGCACAGTCTTCTGCTCCACCATATCCTTTCCATCTCTGTCTATCCTTTCCATTCAGGCCTATCTATCCATTTGCTTTAAAACTCAGCTCATCCCACTTTATGGAAACATGTCTGCATAATGAACGCATTCCTCTTATCTCTCCTTCAGCCTTCAGCCAAGAAAGTTTAATGAACTTGGTCTACAATGCCCCAGTTAAAATGAGGCGATAAAGAAAATGTATCTTGTCCAGAGAAAAGCCAGCAAGCTAGTTTTTTCTTCTTCCTCATTTAAATAACTGTTGTAAAACAACAGCAATACTCCCCAAGCTATAAGGGTATTAAAGATGTTGCTGTTGCTATCAAGAGTTATCAAAAGCATGAGATAAAAAAGTCAATAGCTGGGGAGGGAAGGAATTAAGGAAGATCAAAGAGAAACATTAATTCCTTGCAACTAGCCTTATCTAATTTGTCCATTAGGAGAATTATTTGAATATGCAAAACAGCTACAGTTACAGGGCACCTAATTTGCTCCCAACTGCCAATGCTTATTCTTTCTCTTCTATTTAAATTGTACAACAAGGGAGGGGAAGGGAGAAGAAAGACTGAGAAGGCCAGTTTATTTGGGAATTAAAGTGAATCTGCCTTAAGTCCAGCTGGCTTCATGGACACATCGATGGACATACTTGGTAACAAGACAGAAATTGTTTGCCTTTGTCTTCTTCTAGGAGATATATCTTCTCAGTTTGGCCTAGAATCCTGATCTCTTGCTAGCTTCCCATCCAATACAGACCAAGTCCTATCTCAATTAAATTTCAAAATCAACTAATCAGTCTCGATGGACATTAAGGAATGAGAACTGCACAATAAAAGGGAAATGAACATCATTGTTGTCATTGCAGCTAAGATTAAGCAGCTAAATTTGCACATGGGAAAGCATGCATCAATCTGATTGATACAAATGTACAGCAGGCAAGTGGAAGCATTAAAACAGCTATCCAATGCTAAATTTTCCTACTTGATTTAGCAATGTTCTCAATTGTGTCCCTGAACTTATGAAACCCAAATTGCATGTGCCAGCTTCTTCTTCCTGATATATTCAGTGCTTCATGTTTCATTAAAGAAAATCACACAATGTTCCATTAAAAATATGAACATGTGAATAAGAGGAAGGAAGGAAGGAAGGAAGGAAGGAAGGAAGGAAGGAAGGAAGGAAGGAAGGAAGGAAGGAAGGAAGGAAGGAAGGATCAAGAAAGGATATGCATCTAACTCTTTTAGGAAATGAAAGGCCATCAATTTAATTCTGAATTGTTGGTTTTGATTATATTTGGTAACATCTCTGATTTATCAAGCAAGAATTGTTGGTATAAACACCCACTATCTTACAATAACCTTGGTAGAAATGCCTGTTCAACTGTTCTTTACAATTATAAGTACCTTAAATAAAAATGATTGTGAACATAGAGGGCCATTATTAGGCAACTCCATAGGTTCTACTGTAGAGTGACCTGATTTTAAGATCTACTTTTTTTTGTTTATTAATCACCCTAGATCCATCAAGAGGAGACATACAGTTACTCAGAATTAGTGAATCTATTTTGATTTTCAATTTATTTTCTGAATAATAAAAGAACAGGACATATTTCTAAGCTCATGCATACTATGATGGTCCCAGGAAAAACCTGTGGATGGCCACCCCCTTTTATATAGTGAGGGGTTTCTCCATCTTGACCTAATCTTCCCTTAAAATCATCAGTGATAGTTTTTGGGAAGTTGGGGAAGTCAGGGATCTTCTAAAGAACACTTGTTGGGTAATTAGAATGGCATTATTGGTGTCATTCTTTGCGTTTGTGCAATTTGGCATGGTTGCTTTGTATGGTTCCAGTATACCTATATTATTTTAATTTATTGTTTGTTATAAATACCGGGAAAATGTTGCTTATTTCCATAAGCATTTTAAGTTGTCTACTGCTCACCAGCCAGTCACAATAGTATATACAAAATCTATTACCCCATTCCCTATATCAAAATAGAGGTATCTTATGAATCCCTTCTGATCTCCCTCTGCAGATCCCAATCTATCTTGTTACATCTCAGTTACTCATAACTTGATTTAGCCCAAGAAACACATGCACAGACACCCATATGCTGGTGACATATCATATGCTTTTCCACTCGTGCACACAGGTAGTATTAAAGGATGCTGGGAGTTATATAGCAAAATCTGGAAAACGATGTGCTCCACAAGTAGCATTAACCAAAATCACACGCACCATTTGACTTAATAACAGAGCAGAGCAGAACAAATAATTGGCAGCTCCTGAATTCTTTGATGACATTAAAGAGGAGAACAGCCAAGCAGAGATTACTGGTGAGAAAAGAGAAATGTTTTGGATACACAGGAGTGACCTTGTTTTCATTTGTGTAACAAAAACAGGATCCTCGCTTGCAAGCTGTTAACATGAGCTGCTTGGATAGCTGCTTATCAAAGCCAATGCATGAAAAGAGAAAGCATACAAGAGATTTTGATGAGGACTTCCTGCCATGCTTTTTATTTCCTCCTATTCAGGGAAGATTCAAGAATGGCATCTTGAAAATTTACTTCTCCTCTGAAGTTCAATCAGATACTAAACCATACTGTTGGCCTATTGATTTTCCATCCTCCATAACATGTCCCATCTTAATTGTGATTTGTGCAGCAGTTCAAGTTCTTAAAGCTTTTGTTTATCTTGGGCTGGTTAAACAACTTTAAATAATAATGGGTCAATACATCTGTCTATGGCCAGACCAGGTTCTCCTCCACATTTAATAGAGGAAAGTTGTTGATCTACAGGAGGTGAGTCACAGAGATAAATTATTCTTTCAGGAAGGTGGACAAATGTGTTGAAGGTGTCTAAATTAAGTTTTTTCCCATCAGACTATTTTGGCTGAAAATTAAAATTACAGATCAATCCCTTAATAAAGGGTGCTAAGAGAAAGAACTGCAAAACCTTATTTCACTGCTTCATCGTTTATTAGTAATGCATCTGGCTAACCAAAAAAACCAAAAACCCAATGGACAAAATAGTGCAATCATTGGAAGCATGCTAAGAGTTCATGAGTTTTGACTATGTCACAACTCATGTAAAGTAATGGAAGACAGGGCTTCCATTATGGAAGATGAGGGGGTTTCTTTTTCTTTTTCCTGAACAAAAGAAAAAAAATGTAGGCTGGGAGAAAAGTAGAAAGATGCATTTGAAGTACCACGTTTCCAAATGATGTGCAGCTGCTCCGTAACTACACAATACTAGGATCTATCTAGCAAGACAAACAAAGAGGCTGACTTATATCAAGAAAGAATGTAGCAGTCAAGAATCAGAGAGAAAAAAAATGATTTTGATAAGATATTTTTAAAAATTTCTTAGGATGGCCTGCAAGGAGCTTCCTTCTTGTTTGCAAGCCCCTCATTTTGGGCAAGGTGAGCTACATTAACTCATCAGAGAATGGGTGTAGAGATAAGGCAGTGGAGCTTAATTGCCTGCTCACCTTTGCACAACAGGCAGCCTGGAAATACTTGTTAGTGAACTCTCATCAAGAGTTTGTTCTTTCCCAGCTGTGTTCTATCACTCTTCTTTTGCCAATCAATAGCAATTTCATTAGCATGAAATCACTGTCTAATTAACTCTGCATTCAGTCAACCACGCTAAGCCGCGTGGTCCAGAGCACTGAAGCCTGGGCCAACCTCAGGCATTTTTTATATTTGAAAAGGGATAGAAAGCAAAATAAATGGAACAGGTGCTCCCAGAACTGTTGTACCTTAATATCCTGTGTGGACAAGGTGAGTTATATTAACTCATCAGAGAATGAGCGAAATAGCTATAAATAGTTGTAGATTTCCTGGGGCTAGATTTGGCAGAGATAATGTTTAGTTTCTGAGTCATATTTCACCAACAATTTATTAAGGCCCATGAAATACTCCATATACTGTGTTATTAAAAACACAAAAGTCAGTCACATCTCTAAGTGCTTCCCTTTTGCAATTCTTATATTGCTATCTGAGGATATTAAAAATGTGCAGGTGGTTCTGATTACTCCAAAAAGAAGTTCTCCCAAGATTTTACTTTTCTTTTATGAATAATCAGATCTCGACAATATGTTTCTCCACTGAGCAAATTTCTTGATGCTTTCCTCTTTATGGAAATAAGTATTTAGCCATAAGCAAGAGGTTATATCCCGGTGCTGATTCTTTTCCTGTATTCATCCCTAACCTTTAACTTATTGCTTACGATTGCATTGTCTCTTATTGAGATGTTGATTTCTCGTTAGGGGTTCTGCTCCCTTTATGGAGGTAAATCAATAACAGGAGGACTTGGGTGTGAAGGAGAAAATGGTGCTAGGATAGGCAAGCAATATCACCTTAAGAACTTATTCCCTCCTACTGATCTTTCTCATACTGTTAGGTTAGTCATTAGACTAGTACTGTATTTCTCAACCTTGGCCACTTAAAGATGTGTGGATTTCAATTCCCAGAAATTCTGGTTGTTGAAGTCCACACATCTTCAAGTGGCCAAGATTGAGAAATACAGACCCAAGAGATGTTGATTCAAAAAAGCAGAGGCACTCAAAAATAAGAGTTTCTGATATCTCAACATGACACGTTCCAGAATTCTCCCATTTAATACAAATAAGCCTCAGCCCACTAGATACACCATACCGGAATTCAATTGCATGAGAAGGCTAAAATTTCATTTATTGAGGTTGGCTATAATAACACACTCTTGCCATTCTGATTGTGCTGAACTTCTCCTTCTTCTACTCCAATGAATCAGGGAGGCATCTGCTTGAGACAGTTCCAAATGTTATATTTTTGCTCTGGTCTTTAAAAAATGTTGCAGACCTTTTTGTCTAGATAAAGGGTCTTGCCTCTTTTGGTCAAGCTCATCTTCCTTATTCCCTACCCCAGCATTCATTGTGCTGTAAACCAGGCATATTTTTCTTCGCTGATTATAATGCATAATGTCATTTACGTAAGTCTAGATTTTGGGAATTGCATCCCCACCACTTTAATCAATCAATCAATCAATTTATACTCAAATAGAATGAATGCTGGTTTCATTTCAAATGATTTACAAAATTTTCCTATGGAGATTCCTTAAGAGCTTCCTGAAGATGGGAAGTCAGGAGGAGAATTCTTTGGCCTGTGCATTATATTCCACAAAACCTCACAAAGAGTTATACGAATGGAAGTGCACTCCTAAAGCCTAAATGTGCCATATATGCTGTACACAGAAGAAAAATCATTCTCCTTTATGCTTAACAATACAATTCAGGATAATTGTGTGAAAGCAAGCTAATAGTAGACTCAAACTAACAATGAAGCAAACTGATTGACAAAAGGATTTCCTTAGACACTCTATAATTATTATTTAGAACTCACAACACAAGGTGTTGCTCAGCCATTAGCTCAGAACATTATTTGCATGCACTCCTTACCCGCTGAGTGGGGAGAGCAATTTACCAACTCTTTAAAAAACAAAAAAAATTGTATGAAACTAATTTGACCGCTGCATGAATGCTACTATTTTGATAAAGTATAATTCTCTCCCCTGTTTCTGAAACAAGCAATTCTTTCTTTGTGGATTAGAAATGTCTGCTGAAGTACTAACTCCTGAGCAGCAGGGAATATGTCTTAATTGCTTTAGGTGGCTTTGCAAATGGATTCGAAAAATTAATAGAGACTGGGTCTATCAGAAGTTATGAATTCTGACAGGCAATTGAACACCTTGATTTGAACAGGCAACATCCCTTTCAAGGGATGGTTTGGAATAAACAACAAAGGGCCATTGCCACCCTTACCTTGTGGGTACCATTTTGAAAACCACATTGAATTAAATGGGTCTGCTTTCCAATCCAGCAACATCTATTTTTTTTTGTTCTTCGCTACAGCAAAGCAAGTATTTGCTTGCAGCCAGTGTTGAATTACACTAGTGACTTGACAGCAATTCTGAAAATAATATTTTGTGAAGCTATGTTGTTCTAATGTTGTCGAAGAGAGCAACATAGCAAGCAGACGGAGTCGGCAGCCATCAATCCCAGCTTATCTACAAAGCCTTATCCTGAACTCAATTGATCATAAATTTCAGTTTTATTTTCTCTTCTGTATAATCCAAGCAGCAGAGGGAAAAGCTAGAAACACTTTCATTTTCACACAAATGCACACAGACAATGAGATCAGTGAAGCATTCACAGGATAGCTGAGAATAACCATTTTCCTGGTATCCACTGCTCAGTCAATAATACCTTTGATTCAATGTAATAGCACCAAGGATAAACTTAAAAGATTAGTGGAGGTCAAAGAGCAACCCATATAAAGGATCAACTGTAGATCTTTTGCATAGTTCCCCTTTTTGGGTCTCTTGAACTTTATTATTCTGATGAGTTTGATAGCTTCTATATCTTCATAATATACATCATTTGTCCTTTTAACCATAAGCATCTTTCTTTATGTACTTTTCCCTGGCTTGGTTCTACTGAAACACATTTTTTTTCCGCTAAATACAGATCTAGGTGAATAAACTGGTGGATTTTAACTAGGGCTTATCTTGAATATTTCCCCTACATTTTCCAGCTCTTGAAGTCTAGCTGCATAGTGCAACAACCACAGGAAAAACTATACATTTCTAAACTTTATCTACTAACAGTAAGATATTCATGCATCTCTGATTAGCAAAATAATAATAATAATTAAATAAAAATCATTCTTGATTGAGCAATGGAAAAATACACTGTTGCAGAAGGTTACAACATCTGTATCTTTTGCAAAGCATCTGTTTAACACAAAATGCCAGGGGAAAGTTCCATAGCCTGAAGGACTCCATTGCCCATGACCACTTTGACAAATATATTTATGAAAAACAGACACAAATACACATGTGGGCATGGTTAAAAACCATGAGAGAACCAGAGAACAGCTTGAGAGGTGTCAAAATAGAAAAAACTTTGATAACGTTGCCCTGTGCATTGATCTGCAGTGCTCTTTATTGATTTATCAACTATGCTATAGGACAAAGTACCAGTAGAGCAGATGAAAGATGCCTAGTGTGATGTTTAACTGCAATATGATGACAAGTCTGGAAGGAACCCAAAGAATCTTCGAAACTTTCATTTTAATGGATAAGTTTTAGGCTGTTTTTTACACAACCTATGTTGTGTAAATAACACCCACAATTATTTTTTCATTCCAAAATATAAAAGATAGCTTTATCTTAATAATTTAGCATGATAGGGTATATGTGGCAATGACCATGGGGACAGGAGTGGGGAGGGAAAGGAGAAGGAATGGTAAAGAAGGAAAAGGATAAGAAACGGTAGAGAAGGAGAAGGAATGGTGGAGGAGAAGGAAAGGCAAACAAGGAGAAGGTGAAGGAATGGTAGAGAAGGACAAGAAATGGTGGTGGTGGCAGAGAAGAAGAAGCTGATAGGAGGATAAACCCCATATTTTCTTTGGCCTAAGTTTGCAGGCAATAAAACCTGAGCCATCTATTTGCAGCAATTGAATTCTGATTCTGCAAGGGGAGTTGTTCAGCATCCATCTCAAGCTGGAATTAGATTCTATTGAAGAGCGGCACTAAAAGGATAATGCGCATCCTGTCATAGGAGATACAATGGGAGAAAATGTGGGCAGGGGTTTCAAGCTTGCTCAAATCACAGACACATAACAAAATAAAGGGAAAAAAAGAAAGAGTTGCTAATCCAGAAAAAGAGGTTAGCCATGATAGCAAGATAAGGAGATTTCCCAGGGTGTGGATTTTGCTTAATTAAAACAAAACAGAAAAGGTAATAACTGCTGGCATCCTCAAGTTGCAGTCTTTTCATTAAAATGAAGAAAGTCACTTTGCTTTTTTCATGCCCATAGGCAAGGTCACGATATGCATACAAAAAGGCTGGAGTTCCCATCACAACATTGTGATGCTGCTCTTCTCCTTTGATAAATCTACCCCCACCTCACCCCCATTTTGACCTGCAGATAATTAGGATGGGATAGGACCAGTTGAAGGCAAGTTGAATTTGTTCTGCCCCTTTTCTGACTTGTCTTCTTATATCTAATTCTGTTTTGTAGTTGGAGCTTACAAGAAGGAAGGATAGCACCAGGCGATTTTAAGGTTTGTGCCTGGAAAAATCTTGGACAAGCTTTGAAGTGAAAACTACAAGAACAACTTTCTTATGATTTGACTCCTATACCCAACTTTAGCCAAACATCTACAGGCTTAAATGCATTGGAATATGTTTTGTTTTCCTGTGGTTAGCTCTGCTTACATCATGCAAGATGGAGAACCTGAGGATGGATGGATAGATGGCTGGCTGGCTGGATGAATGGATTGATTTTGTGCCATCAAGGCAGTGTTGAGTTAGAGACCATGCAGACAGACTTTCTTCAAGACAGTCTGTCTCTAACCTAGACTTTCAGGTCTTCCAGAGTTGCAACCATTGGTACTGCAATAGAGTTCCTTCATCTTGCTGCTGGTCTTCCTCTTCTTCCCTTTCTTCCAACTTGAGGATTAGATTCTGTTATTTTATGGAGGAATACCCCTTGAGCCAAGCTAAATACTCCTTGTCAACAAGCTCACTTGCAACATCAGACATCATCTTCATTATCATCATCATCATCAGTACTGCTAGGAAGGGCTCATAGGAGCAGTTTCTTGATCGTAGGCATTCAGCAGGTATGAGTAAGGCTGTAGGATATAAGCGTGGAAGTGCAGCTGCTAAACATCAGAAGGAATTTTCAAGAAAAAAAATGGCAAGGAAATTGGATTGCCTACTCTCCATCTCCCGCTGAAACTCATATCAGTGTCAGAATAGTCTTTCTGAAATGCCAATAGAATTGAAGAATATATAAAATAATTTTACTGAAAGTCACAATCGTCACTTGACATCACAGTTTTCAGTACTCAGGGATTCAATTCATATGGCAGAAGGTCATCAGTACCTAAGCCACTTACAACATATGCATCACTTTCTAAACTTCTCTTAAAGACATTAAATATATCGACACAGAGTTATCAAAGTGTCACAGGGGCTGGACATTTGTTTCTCTCTGAGAGTTGACAGGAGCAGCTTCTGTCAAATCTCTTAGAATCGGCTTTGTGATAGGTGATTGCATTTAAATAGACCCTTCAGCATTAATCTTATGTTCGCGGTTTGGCAGCTTCCCATCCACAGTCTAAAACCTTTCTCTCCTACGGGTCCGTCTCCCGCGGTAGCTGACAAAACGTGCACTTGACACATTAACTTAAATGTTTATATTTCTCATCTGCAAAAGCTACGCTCCCAAAACTCTGCTGGAATCTTTTTTATTGCTCATGCTATGTCATAATTTTGCATAGAACACTAAAGATGGTTCATTATAAGAACATTAGAGAATTTTTCTGTTAGCAAGCATTCTGTACTCTAGAATCCATTTGCAGATTATTAAGAGATTGCTTC
>JANHZU010005457.1:63666-76286 GCA_032468055.1 Acrochordus granulatus | reverse complement strand
TGTGCAACAATGAGTAAAACACGAGGGAGAATCGGCAGAACGTGCATGCGCTAGCTGGCTGTGCAACAATGGAGTAAGCCACGCGGCAGTCAGCAGAAGGCACTCAAGGAAACGCGCGCAGTAAACTGCACGTGGCAGCATTGGCAGAACTCTTGCGCAGAGTTGCTGCCTGAACGAGAAATACAGAGCGTGCTGACTGATGATGCAGAAGTTATCGCGCAAAGGTTTCTCATCATGTGAGTTGCGGCTCGTCCAGCGGAATATTTCTGATTAAATTTTTTGCTCATCCTGTGGGTTTCTCGTCTTGTGAGTTACTCATCTTGTGAGGCACCACTGTATACTGTATGTATATACAAAAATTCTACAAGAAAAAATATTACAAGAAACATTTCCTGTATTAGGACAAATTTTGTACAAGATGCACAGACTCCAAAAATACATACTGGTATGGGAATGGGAGAGAATGAATTTCAGTATCACAGAGAGTAAGAAAGATAGTTTGCCTTTCCTTATTTCATATGAAGGACAGGCCAAATCTATTAAGCTTCAATTAACAAATCAAATCAAGAACTAATCACATGTTTTTCAGAAGTATAAGAGCATGCTATTGTTTAGAGAAACTTAAATGCTCTGATGTGTCAACTTCAATAGTGTTGCATTAAGGTACAGCCTCTTGATCACACAACTTAGTGTTCCCAAAATATTCCATTATTCCTAGCAAATGTGGCCAATATTTCCTAGAAATTATAGGAATAATAAAACAACTCCAGAACTGAAATATCTCCCTCTGGGCTTTGGGTGAATTACTAAATGTAACTTTGGTGTTATTTTTATAGGGAATAAAATGTTACAGTAGAATATGAGTTTGTTCTGACTACCTTAAAGCTCAAATGATTATACAAAGATGAATTCTAGAACAAAAGCAAATGTCAAATGCTTCAACAGCACATGGTGTTAGACTAACAAAGAATGCTAAAATGAACAAAATCTTTCTCCAACAAACTTGGAGAAAAAAGGTAGGCTTGGGAAAAGAGATTTTCTGAGATTTGGTTCTTCTTTCTCTAGATTTAACTTATTCTGATACTAGCACACTGTTTTCTTGAGTTGTTCCTCCCTTACTGCAGTTCAGTCTAGAAACAAATCAAGAGCAGCAAGAAAGTATTCAGCTTGGAATATGGCAAAAGTTATTTAAGAGAAAGTTATATTACCTGTGTAGTAGAAGAAAACTGCAAAACCTATATAAAGTGAAATTAAGTTAAGATCTGGAGCTGTGATTAATTTGGAGATACATAGCATGTATCTCCAAATTAGGTCATATGTATTTTTATAAAACTGTACCTTTTAAACTAAGCCTTTGAAACTGTAGAAATATTAATATTATAAATATTAACTGGGATCATTCAGATGTTCTAACGGTGCACTCATTGCCATTGTAAGTGAGTCTGTCTACTCACCTTCTGCTGGTCATCCTCTTCTATTTACTTTCACCTTTCCCAACATTAGAACTTTCTCCAGAGAACTAGGTTTTCACATAATGTGTCTTATATTGAGCCAAAATACAAAACACATCATGCAATGGAGATAAAAACAAAATTTTAGAAACATCTGGAACTTCTCTTCTAAGGGAATAAATTGAATCTAGAAGAGAAGATGGAATTTCAATTGAAAGACAAAGAAAATGGATTTAGAATTCTTTCTGAAGAGCCTGCATATCTCTAACACAGAAAGTATTAAATAGAACAAAACAAGTTTGCTCAACCCCAAACCCTGAAAAGGCAGGAATTATATTCACTAGAATGCTGACTGGTGGAAAAAATGCATCTCTTACCAGATTAAGGCCAATTGATGCCCTAAGCCTTAAGCACAGTCCAACATTGCTTATCTGACAAGACATTAAGACTCAATAAATGCTGAAAACTAAAGTCAGATATGGTGGGGAAAGAGTTAAGAGCTTGATAGCTAGGCAAAACTCTGGAGAGCTTTGCCTTTCCTTAGTTCTTTAGGCATGTCCTTCTTTGCTTACTGGTTAAGCCAGAGATATTTCTTCAGTTCTTTTCTTATTTCTACTTGCATTTTTTGTTTATTTCTATTACATTTTTGTACTCCTTCTAATGGCATAATTTATCATTTCCATGAAAGAAATCTGAGAGCTAGACCAAATAGATGTGAAAATATAAGTGAAGAGATGAATCTCTCTTAAAACTCTTTATGCACCTCAAATCTGATAGCAGATTACTTTTAGCAGCATCATTCCCAATGATTTCTAGGAAGAGAGGAAAAAGATCTGTTAAGCTTGAATCTTATTGGATAATATTATTCCCTCCCCCAAACAGGAGATAAACACAAAAACATAGTCTTGCTTATTTGCATGACATTATTATATCATCACCTTTTTCTGTGGTTCTCTAGCTACCAAAAATAATAGAAAAAAGTGTATTTGGATGTCAATATATTGCCTTCTCTGAACTAAATGATTTAGTAACTTGATAGCTTCATATGTCTATGTGACCTGTTTACTTCTGTTCGAAGTTACAGGAAGGCTACAGTGTGAATCAGACTTTTCTAGTCTCCAAGGCCTAGGAATTCTCAAAATTTCCACCCAACATAGCCAATAGCTGTGGATTTTGGGAACTTTAATCCCAACACATCTGGAAGGTGCAATTTGAGGAAGGATGGTGAGAATATCACATTAAACAATGGAATTTGAATAGGAAAGAACCCATCTTTTCAAGGCTGTATCCAGATTCATTGTTTAAGCAAACATAAGATCAGAGAGAATGGAAAGTTTTCCAGCATTTGCTTTCAGAGAGTGTTTTATTGTTCAAGGTTAATGGTTCAGCAGGCAGCCTTGGAATGGATATTTGACGATCAAAATGGTGATATGTCCTGGGAGGAGAGAAAAACAGATAACGGCATGAAGAACAGCAATCTTGACAAACACAGATGAAAAAGTGATGGCTTTTATTCATACAAAGAGACAAATCTTTTTAAAAGCTAATAAATACATGACAAAAATAGCTCTCTTGGCAGTGATGAATGATGACAAGTCCATCTGGCTACAAGAGGGCAGAGTCCAAAATATAGAATTAGAGCCATGGTATCTGCTGTGATGACATTGTCTGTGGAAAATGAAGAGGAAAGTAGAATTAAAGGAGACCAAGGATTCTGGATGTCATTAAATCAGAGGCTATGACACCCCTTAGTTATGTTTTCAAAAGATTTCCTAGTGATTGAGAAAAAAGTTTAATTAAATTGGGCGCATACAGATACACACATATGGATAGAATTGCAGAAATAAGAGAAAAACTGTTTTTTAGTAGATACTCTCCAATTGGGGGAAATTGTTACAACCTCTTTTTCAGTGATAAATGTTAAGGCCTTTATAAACTACATTGTTTAGTTTGGAAAAATGAAATATTGAGAACAAAGGACAGCAGCAGTGAAAAAAGCAGGGGTGGGTGGGAAGTGAGATTATATAGCAAGGTAGAAAGAGTAGCTCACATCATTTAAAGGACAATAGATAGGAAGTACCATTTGTAAGGCTAAAAGTTAAGCACAATTACTTTAATGAATGAATGATTTCATGGAAACGGAAAGAACGAATCTGCCTGGCTGTTCCATGGGGGACAAGGAAGAACTCACTATTTTTCTGAATAAGCAACCCTGTTCTAAGTAAGCATTCTTTTTGTTACATAGTGCAGATGCTTGCTTCAAAATATAGGTTCCTGCTCCAAGGAAGTTATACAGAATTGGGAACATAAAAGAGAAGGGTGGGAGGAGAGAGAGGGAGAGGAGATAATTTTAGTTATTTTATATGTTCCTTCTCAAAGGACAGCCTGCCCCAATCACAAGTCTTTTTTATATGTTGGGACTATAACTCCTAGATTTCTTAGCCAGCATGACCTTTATATTCATTGTTTGTCTGGAGGACATCTTGCTGGAGAAAGAACAGACTATAGAAACTCTGAGATTGGGCTTTCTGAAGAAAGTGATTTTGAAAAACAATTTGAAGGAAGTAAAAAAAAATACTGTCATTCAGGTGTCTTATTTCAAGCATTAGAGATAACAAGGGAGGAAGGTTGGATATGAGGACAAAAGTTTCTTCAGACAGGTGAGTCTAATGAAGCCTGAGTAAAAGATTATTTCATGATATTAACAAAGGCAAGATTTTATCAATTTTTATCCTGTTTTTCCACTAAATGCCGCTCAAGGTTGATTACAATTATAAAAATATTAATTCTGAAAAAAGAAATAAAAATAAGGCAAATACAACAAGAAAATATGATTGAATCAGACTATAAAATATGTTATAAAGATCAAAGACCTGGATACACAAAAATGTTGCTAGTAAAAAGTCAAGGAGGGAAATAGATAATACTTGTTTGATAAACAGTGCTAAAGACTCCTCAAACACTTCAAATATTCATGGAAGAAAAAGCAAAGCAGTTCCTGAATATTTTAAAAGAGAACTTGTATGTAGTGTATGTGGGAATGACCTTGGGAGACAGGTGGAAGAAGATAGTCAGACAAATGGCAGCTGAGTCAGCAGAAGGAATGTGGGCATGGCAAACACCTCAGAAGAGGCCCTCCAGATTCTTGGACTGTCAAGGTGAGGGAGGAGAGATGCATTTTCAAACTTGCTGAAAGACTGATGTCCAGATAAGAAGCACAGCCAGAAGTACTAGTTAGAGCTCTAACTTTGTTGTCAAGTTACATTTACAGAATAAGTCTTGGAGAAGAGGACTAAGAACTTCTAACATGACTTTGGCTGGATCAAATCTATTTCTAGACCAACCAATTATTTCTGGAATTACAAGCAATCCATGAAAGCAATAGTGTTCTGTTACAAGGAAGGGGACAGTAGCTCAAAGGAAATCACTTTCTTTGATTGCAGAAGATCCAAAGTTTATTCCTGGCATTTTCTGTCACATAAGGATCAGATAATAATTGATGGGAATTTGTGACTAAGAAACTTCAGATAAAAGATAAAAGTGACATTAAAGAATAGATATTATGCTAAGATTTTCTTCCAATGCTAAAATGTCTGGTGCACTAGCAGCATACACAATGCAACCACCAGACACTTGTCATGCACAGTGTCTGACTCTTCAGTGTAGCATGATCCAGACTTCTTTAAATCATAGCTTTTTCCTTTATTCCACAGAACCTAGAAAAATGGGGATTTATTTTTCATTTGCCAACTGTTGTCAGTGAGAATTCATAGTTGGGTATTTACTATTACTTTTCAGGGCATAGCCACAAAGCTCCATAGCTGTAAATAACCATCATTTTTATATTTAATTATCTATGCATAATTTTATTATAGAGCAGCACAGATGAGCACGACAGGTTGCTTTTGCAATCTCATTGAGGAATAAAACTAGCAGCACCTTAAAGAGAAAAAATCAGATGAATACAGTATTAGTAGTTTGAGCCTGTCCTGTGGGTGAAGGGCAGTCATCAGCTTTCCTTGACAGCCTTCTCATCTTCTGGATCTCTGATCTCCTTTAAAATTGAAGAATGAAAATGAGTTAAAATAGTTTTTCTTCTTCCCTTTTCTTACTTCTTCTTTTTTAAGGGAAAACAATTCATTTTTTCCCAAAGCTTTCACAACTGCCCTCTGCTTTCTTTTTATTCTTGTGCTTCAGTAACAATCATGACATAATGTGGAATGATAGATTTGTTGGAGGGCTTCAATCAAAGGAAAAAGGAAGATATTAAACTGAGTCAGAACAAATGGGGTATTGCAGGAGAGGGGCCTATTAAATTTTAGATTGCTCTGTGTGTGTGTGAAATTGGAGAATATTTTGAGGTAATGATGGATACATAGCATTTTATACTCTGTGGGAAGGGAAAGGGAAATACCTCTTAGCATTAATAGCTCCCACTGCTCCAAAGAGGCAGCAGAAGACAAAAAAAATCTGACTAGAAAATTAAAGTAGTTCTGAAAGTAAGGGAGTGGGAGTGGTGTTCAAGAGGCTGCAGAGAAAACTGATTATCAAATAACAGCAAAGTGCATTAACCTAGACAAGCTGGTGGAGAAACATTTTACAATGTGTTCTGCTCAGGGCAGAAACTTTTTGCTGGAATTAACAAAGATAGGTATAAGATCAACTCAGTTTTTATTCAATCCAGAATGAAATCTAAATGCTTTCATGACCAGAATATGTGAATCAGGAGTTGATGACAATATCAAGAGGCAGAGGGGTGTTGCCATTTTGGAGCTCACATCTCAGAATACCCTTAACCAGTCAAGCAGCAGTTTCTATCTATATTGTTGCTAGAATAAATCCATCAAACAAATCTTGTCAGTTAATTCAGCACAGACAACAAGCAAAACTCATTGGGTGGGATGGTGTCAGAAAAAGTAGGAAACAGAAGATTCTTGCCACGGGAATTCTATGTAAGAGAATTCATAACCATTCACTCTTCATCTTCTGACACTGTACCTGCAGACAGTAGTGTTCTCAAAAGCCGGGTGAAAAGAATCAGAGTCGGTTTGGTCCAAGGCATCAGTGTTTTCAGAAGCTGTTCTAATTAACCTGAGAACTCACAAATGGGTTCTTTGGATATGGTCAGAGCAAGAGGCAAGAAAATGACAGGCCTGCTGGTTAGAGGTGATGTAAGATGGTGACAGGCAACAGGAACAAAGGCCCTTAATGAATCTGCGTCTATATGGATATGTATCCATGCATGTATGTATGTATATACAATATATATAGGGATACCTCAGGAACTGATGCCAAATAACTCTCAGTATCAATGAACTTCAGGTTTTATTACATGGCACCTCTAATATTGCAATAATTCTGCCTGGATCCACCTGTAAGCCATACAATTCAGTCTAGTTTCATCCTGGACTTAATGTATGGGTCTACTCCCAACCTACCAGATTCCATAGTAGTTCCATTTTTTCCTTAATCAGTTTTTGCTTTGGTGCTGCTTTCTTTAGTTTTTCCTAACTACGCAAAAGAGGCCATCACCTTAAAAAAAGTAAAAAAACAGAAAAATGATGAAAAAGACAGAGCCATTCATCCTTTAATATGATGGTACATGTACAGAGCATAGCCTTATTAAAAGAGAAAATAAGTGGGAACTGATTATAGCATTAAGAACATCTAGATAAGAACTGAAAGTTTTCTTCCTGAATGATCTTACATTGAATTACCATTAGTTCAATATTTCATTTCCACAGTGGCAACCAGGTTCCTTTGGACAGCCCACAGGAAGATGTGCTTGCAATATTACCTTATTTTTTTCAAGAAACCCAGAAGGATGCGCATAGAATCTCTCTTTATTTTTAGTTCCATGACAAGAAATGAGTCTATAGAAAAAGGCTGGAAGAAATTATGATCAAAGACAGAAGGTTCACAACCTTCATAATATTCTATGAATGAGACAGAGTGATTGCACAATAACAACTTAATCTGTAAATACTCCTAAAGGCTCTTTCTTCCAGCCTCACACTGAGATGGAAGGAAAAAAATGAAGAATGGAAAACATCAGTCAGAGTGCTCCTGTGGCACAACTTTTGATGCAAAGTTCAGACTTCCCCTCCATACTGTTTACATGAACGAGGCAAGCACATACAGAATCAAGTCTCCTTGTCATTGTTATATGTTGCGTAACCTTCCAAAGCTATTCAAGCAACCAGCCACTAAAGAAGAAGCGGTAAGGATGCTATTATTTTTGATGTATTACATAAGCTACCTTAATTATCATTGCAAGAATCTGTAAATTAAGCCTCACCTGTTATAAATATTATGTATCTTAGTAATACAAAGAAAAAGAAATAATTCATATACTTGGGTATGAGAGAGATGACAGATTACTAATGGGTATTATAAATAATTCATATCTCATGGGAAAATGGGGCTTTTAACAAATAGGATAAAATGGCACTCCCGGTTAGTTACTAGAGGACCATGTTATCTGTTTAGAAAATATACTCTTATCCAAAATATAAAGTCTGTAAGGTCATTGACATGTTTTTTGAAATGGAGATTATCTATTTATCCCCAATAGATATAAACTAATCTTACTGAGAATACAAGAGGGACTCCTATTCCTTCTTTTTTAATCAAGTACAAAGGCCTAATATTTTTCTAGCTGTCTTTGCCAGAGTAGAAAGTTGGGCTGTAAGTAATTCAAGTGCATCCTTGGGAGAGGGGTCAAATTTGCAAGATGGCAGATGCAGTCTTGTACTTGAAGCCCTGCTGTTTTTTATGTGCATACACATACGAAAGGTAGAGGGTTTGACTGCAACATTGTACTTGCCATCTTATGGATATTGGTCCCTCTGCTGGGGACAGTCCCTGCAAACAAAAATTAAACAATTATTGTAAGCATTTGATATAAACAGCACATTTCACTCTTCAAATGGGTAAGACACATATTTTAGGACCTTTTACATACCAAAAGGTTCAATGAACTCAATAGTACTCATCTCTTAGAGGGCACATATACAACCAAGTATGTTTTATGTGGGCCATGTATTGTAGATTGCAGTATCTTCCATAACGTATTTTTAAAGGGGGTTTCTTGGAAGTGAAATGAAAGAAATTTAATCTGGGGCCCCAGTGAAGAATTAAAATTTAGTTTTCCAGAAATAGGGAAATCGTGATGATGCTTCAATATTTTTTGAAACTTCCTGCAGTTACATTTATTTATTTACTTACTTACTTATTCAGCCCAACTCTGCCTGTGCAAAATATTTTTACATTCTTCTAGTGAGCTCCTCTCTATCAAATATTCAAGGGCTTTTGGATTAAAAACAAATTTATTCCCCAGTCTAAGAACCCCATGAGGATGTATTTGAGGCTGAGCTTCAGACAGTCTTTTTATTCTGAAATCCCTCAGGTTTTTTCTGAATGTATCCCCCCTAAACCCTATAATTCCTTATGAATTTAAATCAGTCTGATAATTATACTTGTTCTGGAAGCACAAACCTCTGGTGATACAAATGTGGCAATCTATTGGAATGGCTAACACATTTAAGTAGGAAAGAAGGAAGCCTGCAAATCTCCCCCAAAAATCGCATTTTACAAGTGTAAAAGTAATGTGTGGGTGCCACTTTTGTACTGTAGTTGTCACATGAGGATCCTTTCCAAGTATTTTTAAATTTAATTTCTTTAAATTAATAACTGTGTATATATTTGTTTCTTAAATATTGGACCTCATATTATTTTCGCTTAACAAAAATAATTTTAACAATAATAATTAATTAATTAATAATTGTTAATTACTAATTAATAATTGTTAATTAATAATTAACAAGTTTTGGAATGGAATTCAAAAGTCTCTAAGTTAATTCTCTTCTACCATTATATCTTTCATAGATAAGCACCCAGTCTTCTGCTCAAAAGAGATCATTAAGGGAAGTCTCACTACCTTCAAAGGCCATCTGTTCCCCCATAAATTCTCCATGCTACTTGGAAGTTCTTCCTAATGTTATAACATTTTCTTTTCTTCGAACTAAAAAATTTTTAGCTGGTTCCTAGAGCAATTGTCTCCAAACTAGGCATCTTCCTATAGCTGTCAACTCTCACAATTCCATTGTCAGCATCACAGTTGCTGAGAATTCCATATATCTGGAGGACATGCAAACCAAAAAAGCCTGCTCTGGAATGAGCTTTACCACAATACAAGTCTCTCCATTTGCAAATTATTCCAAATGCTTTCAAGAAATCTGTGATTCCCTTGCTTTTTCCTCACCATCAGCAAATCTAAACACAATTCTTTCAGTGAAATATGTCTATGTTTGGAGCTCACAGATAATGCCTTAACTTAACCCAAACAGGCCCAGAACTGACCATGACATTGAGTTCTCACTTTGCCTGCTTCAAACTTGCTAGCTGCTGATCATGTTGTTCTTGGAATTTTCTGTGCTACATGAAAGAGCTCTTTCCCTTCCTACACAAAAAGGAACTTTCCTCTACCAAACTGTTATGTATTGATAATGTGTATGGATGTACATTTGTCTCCTGGTTTGCAAATAATCCTTCCTGAGATGCTACTGCAAGGAAGGTTTGATTTTAGAAAGTATTAGTAGAGACACTCAAAAGCCTAAAAAGCTTTCATCTCTCCATGATGCCAGATCAGTACTTGTAGATGAAGTATGCTTTCCTAGCAAATCCTGGGTGTTGCATTAGTGCCAATGAATATGCCAAGAAAACTTCAGTCAAGGGCTTTGCTCTGAGCTATGATGGATGAAATGCAATTTGGGAAGCAGGGAGCATAGCTTCTCTCAAATGAGAAAAGTAGTATTTTCAACTGCTGAATGAACTTGGAAGGATGCGTTTCTCCTTCTGAAGTGAAAGAGGAATCCCTCTTTTAATTTCTTAGGATGAACATAATCCCCAAAATTGTAAAAATGTGCAATAGAACACTGATCTGTTGTAGGCAATGGCGTAAGATTGACAGGAAGATGTCTCTGCAGAGGCAAAAGAAATGGTCATGTGTAGAGAGAACTGTTAACTGAAGAAAATGATATCCCATTTGTTCTTATTCATTGAAGACTATACTTATGAGGGTTGTAACCTAAAATGGAAATAAAACATATTTCAGAAGAATATAATGACAAGCAACTCTTAAATTATTTTCAGGAAAATTACATGGATATTTTTATGAAATCACCATGAGCTGAACAATTTCTGAAGGGGAGTTTAGTTTCTGTACCACTCTCAGAAAGCCTCATAAGAAATAACAGACTTCATAACAACAGAAATTAAAACTTTGTTCACATTAATGAAACCAATTCTGTGCAAAGAGATCATTACTCAAGTGCTGGTAAAAAAGCTCTAGGTTTAAACCTTGCCATTTCTTTGGCTTTCTTTGTTGTTGGTGTTCAGTCGTGCATCATGTCTGATTCTTTGCAACCCCATGGACCACAGCACATCAGGCCTTCCTGTCCTGCATTGCCTCCTGGAGTCCATCCAAACCCATGCCCACCACACTGACAATGCTATCTATCTAACCATCTCATCCTCTGCTGTCCCTTTCTCCTTTTCTCTTCAATTTTTCCCAGCATCACAGTCTTTTCTAATGAGTCCTCTCTTCATATGGCCAAAGGATTTGAACTTCAGCTTCAGTGTCTGTCTTTCCAGGAACAATCAGGGTTGAATTCCTTTAGGATTGACTGGTTTGTTATCCTTGTACTCCAAGGATTTTCAGTAGTCTTCTCCAGCACCACAATTCAAAAGCATCAATTCTTTGACACTCAGCCTTACTTATGGTCCAACTCTCACAGCCATACATTACTACTGGGAAAACCATAGCTTTGACTGTACAGATCTTTGTCAGCAAGCTAAGGTATCTGCTTCTTACTATACTGTCAAGGTTTGCCATAGCTTTCCTCCAAAGAAGCAAGTGTCTTTTGATTTCATGGCTGCAGTCACCATCGGCAGTAATCTTGGGGCCCAAGAAAGTGAAATCTGTCACTGCTTCCATTTCTTCCCCTTCTTTTGCCAGGAAGTGAAGGGACTGATTACTATGAACTTAGTTTTTTTAATGTTGAGTTTCAAGCCAGCTTTTGTACTCTCTTCTTTCACCTTCATCAAGAGGCTTTTTAGTTCCTTTTCACTTTTTGCCATTAGAGTGATATTGTCTAAATATCTGAGGTTCGTTTATATTTCTCCTGGCAATCTTAATTCCAGCTGGTGATTCATCCAGCCCAGCTGGATTTTGCCTGATGTACTCTGCATATAAGTTAAATAAGCAGGGTGACAATATACAGCTTTGAAATACTCCTTTCCCAATTTTGAACCAATCTGTTGTTCCATGTCCAATTCTAAATGTTCTTGAGTAGCATACAGGTTTCTCAGGAGGCAGGTAAGGTGATCTGGTACTCCCATCTCTTTTAGAATTTGCTACAGTTTGTTATGATCCATACAATAAAAAGTTTAGAGTAGTCAATGAAGTTAAAGTAAATGTTTTTCTGGAACTCCCTTGCTTTTTCCATGATCCAGCAAATTTTGGCTATTTGATCTCTAGTTCCTCTGCCTTTCTGAAACCCTGCTTGTACATCTGGTAGTTCACATACTGCTGAAGCCCAGCTTGTATTGCTTTGTGCATAACCTTGCTAGCATGTGAAATAAGTGCAAATATATGGTACTTTGAACATTCTTTGGCATTGCCCTTCTTTGGAATTGGAATGTAAACTGATCTTTTCCTATCTGGCCACAACTGAGTTTTCCAAATTTGCTGTCATGTTGAGTGCAGTACTTTAAGAGTATCATCTTTTAGGATTTTAAATAGTTCAGCTGGAATATTGTCACCTTTGCTGGCTTTATTGTTAGTAATGCTTCCTAAGGCCCAATTGACTTCACACTCCAAGATCTCTGGCTCTTGGTCAGCAACCACACCATCGTGATTATCAGGGACATTTAGATCTTTAGGTCATCTGTATATTATTGCCATCTCTTCTTAATCTCTTCTGCTTTTGTTAGGTCCCTACCATTTTTGTCCTTTATCATGCTCATTTTTGCATGAAACATTCCCTTGATATCTCCAATTTTCTTGAAGAACTCTTTAGTCTTTTCCAGCCTATTGTTTTCCTCTATTTCTTTGCACTGCTCATTTAAGAAGGCCTTCTTATCTCTCCTTGCTATTCTCTGGAAATC
>JANHZU010005457.1:38262-56518 GCA_032468055.1 Acrochordus granulatus | reverse complement strand
CTGCAATATTTTCAAGTTTCCTCCACACAACCTGAAAAAATAAAAGGGAAAGGCATGTGAGTTACTCATTTGGAAAACAGAGATTAGGTAAAAAAAATTAGTAACATTAAAAATAATATTATCTAAAAAAGTAAAGGTTTCCCCTGCCAGTAAAACTGACTTTAGAGGCAGTGCTCATTTCTGTTTCATTGCCAAAGAGCCAGCATTGTCTGAAGACATTTCCATGGTCATTGGCTGGCTTGACAATACATCAAGGTGCACAGAATGCTGATACCTTTCCCATAAAGGTGGTACCTATTTATCTCCTTGCATTTTGACATGCTTTCAAACTGCTAGGTTGGCAGGAGCTGGAGATGGTTGCTGACCTTTAGCCAACAGGCCCAGTGTCTTACCTGCTTGCTCATTGTGCCCCCATTTTACCATACAAGTCCTGTTAAATCTTAGCTCAGCTGAAAATTCTTTCTGCATCCACAATGGTTTCTTAAACTGCCCTCCCTATTATTTTCCTCATTTGATTGCTCTGTGATTTATATTTTTCATAGCTTATTTTTTAGAAGGTACTAATTCACCAGCATGCCCACTGACATAAGCATTTCTGTATATGAGATCCCAGTTATTTAAGCTTTTTGAAATTAGCTGCCTGTATGACTATGCAACAGTGATTCACTGTTATTACCTTACAATTGCACTACTGGAAAATGCTCTACATGGGACTGCTTCTTGAAATGAAGGATGAACAAGTGAAAGAGTGTGTGATAAAATGGGCTAAGAATTTTGTACATATTTTATTTATTATTTATTCATTTATTCAATTTCTATAGCTGTCCATCTCAATCAATGATTGTGGATAGCATACAATCAAAAATATATCAGTATCAAAACAATTGTTGTATTGGAAGAGTAGGGAAATGTGGTTGAAAGAACTGAAATTCCCATTATGTTATAAACTAAAAGACAATTTTTTTATAAAATGATACCCTGTTGGTATATAATTTCATAAACATTATCCAGAATGTATAAAATCACTTCAAATTTATGTTGGAAATATGGACAACATGAAGTATCTTTTTATAGTGCTAAGTAGACTTGTAAAAAAGTCAGAAAATTTTGGGTTCAAATAAATATACTGATACAAATAATTTTAAAGACTAAAATTCAACTGAAACCAGAAATTTTTGTTGTGATTAATGGACAGATAACCACAAGAGAGTCATGACAGATTATTTTTACATATGACCACTGCTACAAGACAATTATATATATGCAAAAATGAAAAGATGCTGGAATATCCAAAATGGAGCAAATGTTAGTGAAAATGACAGATCTAGCAGAGGTGGCAAAATTAACTTAGTAAGAGGTCAACAACTACTTTTATTAATGACTGGAAAATTCTTATGGACTTTTTCCTGAAAAAAAAAAAGAAAATAATGACTTGATGATTTATAGATTTGATGATTAGAAAGGATAGATTATAGAAAAAAAATTTTGATGTAACTTTAGAGAGAAACAGTAAAATGAAGCAGCAAATTTCATTGCATAATACCAATGTTACAGTAGCTGTACTAGCTCCCCAAGTGTTTCCAAATCATATTTGGTGATGGTTATCTCCTTCACAGCCCTTTAAGAGTTGGCACATAGGTACCTACAGGACCTTCTATTCTGACCAGATATGGTTTCACATTCATACTTTGAAGGAAAGAATACTGAAGGTTCCTATCGCATGGAAGGAGCAAGGGCGAGGGGAGATGTGGCAAAGGGAGCAATGATGTGCCTTTTCAGTAGTTGACCCTTTCCTTTGAAATATTTTGTTTTTCAAAATAAGGAGTACTCCATACCTTCAAGCAGGCTTTAAAAACTTTTGCCAGTTTTAGCTAGTTGGCTTATTTTTATTTGATTGTTTTAATTGGTACACTATTATAAATCACCTCAAGTCTTTGGGGAAGTGGGTGGTTTATAAATAACTGCATAATAAATAATTTTCTCTGATGAAACTTGAGATGAGATAGTTGCTTTGTTTATATTCCAACTGATTTACATTACCTATTGGCATAAACTTGAAAACCATACTCTAAGTGCTTATATTTACCTTGCTATATAATATATTATATATGGAATTTCATATATAATTAATATGTGGAAGCCATTCTTGCTTAAATTTAGTTAAGTTCCTATTACGTATATACTGTTGGTTTCCTTATTGCTGTATATACTTCAAGCTTAAGTTCCCAATTCAATATTGTATATACTGTGTCTTTTTTTCCTAGTTACATTGCAGTAACTCTTCAACCAATTTTTGCTGTTGGTTAGGATAGGACAGCTGATTCCCTTGTCCTTGTTTTCATTTGTGGAAAATGAAACAATTAACAAGACCTTCATTCTTGGCTAAGTTGACATCTAGGTGGTTATTATGTTCCCCCCCACTGCCATGCAAGTTTTGAAATCCAGTCCAAGAAGGTTTTTTCCAGATCTTTGGCTGGGCCTGTTGTCTATAATACCTACCCCAATAATATATTCACTGTTTTCCCTTATTTCATCAATCTCCAAATGCTCTTGACTGAAACCTCCTACTTGGATTGCCAGGTTCTCAATCCCTGTGTGTATCCTTCATTATCATGTGTTCTTTCACACCTTTTGTCTTGACTATTCATTTTTATACAAATTATACCCTTCAGCAGTTGTTGAATTCTACTCCTCAGGATTCATTAGTTGCTACTAAAACATATTTATCTTTTTGCATTAAGACTTTTCTTCCTGTTTTTCCCCCCACATTCTGCATTTGTAGAAAATCATTGGGATCCTTGGGTCCTATTTCTCCCTCTATTTATCTGCTCATTATTGAGTGCCTTTACAATCTGCATACATTTCCTAGGCTTGTTCCAGTGTGTTTGGCATCATACTGTCTACTGGACTTTCTTTTCCCTCCCCCATAGTATTCAGCTTAAAGCCATTTGGATCATATTTGTGAGGTATATTACAAAAATATTTTTCTAGTTTTTGAGAGATGAAGTTCATTTATTGCCAGCAGCTCTTCATCCGAGAAACATGTTCTTTCTATGATGAAAACTGCAAACTGCTTCTCTTGGCTTCAACCGCATAGCCAGTTGTTCATTACTTTTATTCTTCTCTAGGACGTACATTTCAGTGGAAGGAGGGATGAAAATACTACCTTTTCCCCCAACTTCTTCATCCTCCTACAGAGAGCTTTGTGGTCCTTTATAAGGCTGCCATTTGTTCCATATTGATCAAGAGAAATGTATAATTGTGAAATAGGTATAAAGAGTTGGAAGACTCTTCATGCTGTTACAAATGTATGCACCTAGAAAGTCCCTTTCGTGGATCGCTGCCTTGTCATGGTAAGGGGGCTTGCATAATTCAGTGAAGTTATGAACTATGCTATGCAGGACAATCCAAGACAGACAAATCATAGAGGAGAGTTCTGACAAAACATGGTCCATTGGAGAAGGAAATGACAACCACTCCAGTATCCTTGCCAAGAAAACCCCATGGACAGTTTCAAAAGGCTAAAAAATACGATGCCAGAAGATGAGCCCCACAGTTTGGAAGGTGTCCAATATGCTACTGGGGAAGAGCAGAGGGCAATTATAAGCAGCTCCAGAAAGAGTGAAGCAGCTGGGCCAAAGCTGAAAGGATGCTCAGCTGTGGATGTATCTGGTGGTGAAAGGAAAGTCTGATGCTCATGGACACCTTGAGAATCAGTGAACTAAAATGGATGGGAATAGGCAATTTTAATTCAGATGACCACTATATTGACGACTGTGGGGAAAAATCCCTTAGAAGAAATGGAGTAGTCCTCATAGTCAATAAAAGAGTGAGAAAAAGCAGTACCAGGGAACACTCTAAAAAATGATAGAATTATCTCAGTTTGATTACAGGGCAACCATTAAACATCACAGTAATCCAAGTCTATGCCCCAACCAAGGATGCTGAAGAAGCTGAAGTTGACCAGATCTATGAGGACCTACAACACCTTCTAGAACAAACAACAAAAAAAAAATATCCTTTTCATTAAAGGAGATTGGAATGCTAAAGTAAGAAGCCAAAAGATAACCATAATAACAGGGAAGCTTGGCCTTGGAATACAAAATGAAGCAGGGCAAAGGCTAACAGAATTTTGTCAAGAGAAAAGCTGGTCATAACAAACACTCTTTTTCAACAACCCAAGAGGTAACTCTACGCATGGATATCACCAGATGATCAACACCAAAATCAGATTGATTATATTCTTTGCAGCCAAAGATGGAGAAGCTGTATATAGTTAGTAAAAACAAGACTATAGCTCAGATTGGGAGCTTCTTATTGCAAAATTTAGGCTTAAAGTGAAGAAAGTAGGGAAAACTACTATGCTATTCAGATATGACCTCAGTGATATCCCTTATGAATATACAGTGAAGTTGATGAATAGATTTAAGGGATTAGATGTGGTAAACAAAGTGCCTGAAGAACAATGGATGGAGATGCATAACATTGTACAGGAAGTACCTACTAACCTTGAGCCAGACATCCTGAAGTGTGAAATCAAGTGAATTTTAGGAAGCATTACTAACATCAAACTAGCAGAGGTGGCGGTATTCCAGCTGAACTATTTAAAATCCTAAAAGATGATGCTACTAAAGTGCTGCACTGAATATGCCAGTGCATTTGGAAAACTCAGCAATGCCCACAGGATTGGAAAAGGCCCGTTTATGTTCCAATCCAAAAGAAGGGCAATACCAAAGAATGTTAAAACTACTGGACAATTGTGCTGAATTCATGTGCTAGCAAAGTTATGCTCAAAACAATACAAGCTAGACTTCAGCAGTATGTGAGCTGATAACTACCAGAAGTACAAGATGGGGTTCAAAGAAGCAGAGGAACTCGAGATCAAATTGCCAACATTTGCTAGATCATGGAAAAAGCAAGGGAATTCCAGAAAAGCTTCTGCTTCATTAACTACACTAAAGCCTTTTATTGTGTGGATCACAACAAACTGTGGCAAATTCTTAGAGATGGAAATACCAGACAATCTTACCTGTCTCCTGAGAAACCTGTACTCTAGTCAAGAGGCAACAGTTAGAACCAGACATGGAACAACGGATTGGTTCAAAATTGGGAAAGGAGTATGACAAGGCTATATATTCTCATTCTGGTTATTTAACATATATGCAGAATGCCATATTCCAGGCTGGGATGAATCACAATCTAGAATTAAGATTGTTGGGAGAAATATCAACTACCACAGATATGCAAACATTACTACTCTAATGGCAGAGAGTGAAGAGGAACTAAAGAACATCTTGATGAGAATGAAAGAAAAGGGTAGAAAAGCTGGCTTAAACTCAACATCAAAAAAAATTAAGATCATGGCATCCTTTTCCACCACTTCCTAGCGTAGAAGGGGAAGAAATGGAAACAGTGACAGATTTTATTTTCTTGGTCTCTAAGATTATTGCAGATGGTGACTGCAGCAATGAAATTAAAAGACACTGGCTTCTTGGGAAGAGAGCCATGGCAAACCTAGACAGCATATTAAAAAACAGAGACATCACCTTCCTGACAAAGGTCCAGATAGTCAAAACTATGATTTTCCCCATAGTAGTGTCTAGCTGTGAGAGATGGACTATAAGGAAGGCTGAGCAGTGAAGAATTTATCCTTTTGAATCGTGGTGCTGAGAAGACTGTTGAGAATCCCTTGGACTAGAAGAAGATCAAACCAGTCAATCCTAAAGGAAATCAAGCCTGATTGTTCAATGGAGGGACAGATACTGAAGCTGAAGCTCAAATAATTTGGCCACCGAATGCAAAAAGAGGATTCATTGGAAGAGACCAAGATGTTGGTGTGGGAAATAAAATATATTTTTCTCTTTTTCTCCAAAGATCTATTTTCCTAAAAGAAATTTATAACCTTGATGGGATCGACTGAGAGGCACACATCCTCCTACCAAATAGTTTGCTGAAGGCACATCCTTTTCCCAAACAACTTGTTGAAAGTTGACCCAGCCTAATGCCTTGTTGAAGGCTCTGATAAGATTATTTCAACAGAAACCAAAGGCAGCCTCATTATCACCAGGCTGACAGGAAGGAATGAGTAGAAAGAAGTCTCAAGGCAACCCGTGGGCATATCCAAAAAAGGAAAATTGCAAATAAGGGCTGGGGGAGATAGAATTAGAGTAGTGGGAGATATAAACTAAGGCAGGACTTCCTAGGCAGCTCTAATAGGCTGTACACTCTGGAGTACCTATCCAATGGGGAAATCTGGCTGGGAGTAGGGTATAATTGTATGGAGATTTTCTTGCTGAGGTGTGTCCACTGTACCTGCGAGTACTTCATGCACCCATCTTTGCAAAAATGTTACATAATTTTTTCTGTCTTCATGCCAAACTCTCTAGTTTTATTTTAAGTTGGAAGCTGGGTTGTTTCTAACATTGGGAAGATTGAAGGCAAAAGGAAAATGGGACAGCAGAGGATGAGGTGGTTAAATAGCATCATTGATGTGATGGGCATTGAATTAACTCTGGGAGACTGTGGAGGATAGGGAGGCTTGGCGTGCCATGGTTCATGGGATCACCAAGAGTCAGACACAACTTTGCGACTGAACAAAAAAAAAGGTACTACCTTTCTCTTTTGAGATGACTTGACTGGCAGATGGCTGTTTTGGTCATTCTCAATTTGGAATCTCTAGTTACCCTATCCATTGATTCTTCCTCTTCAAAGCGCAGGCAGGAATCCTTTTCTTTGTAGAATCTGTAGAGCCCTTTTTCTCAGTCTATGTTTTGTAGAAGCTGTTCATTATCTAAGACTACAAAAAGGTACACAGTGTTTTGGCAGGCATTTGTGTCAGTCCTATCTTTCTTTTAATGTCTGAGAGACTTTGTGGTACCCTTGATCTTCAATTGTTTTCTGTGTCCAGTCCAAGAACTCCTCAACTTATCTGGTAATATGGAGTGTGAATAGATTAATCTCTCTAGCCTCTTCACCATTTTTTCATGAGGACAACCAGTCTGTACTTGCAGCATGTGTAATTCTTGTCTAGAGAGAGGACAGAGACCATTATTTCTAGGTCATGTAAGTAATTCCCTCCATCTCCATGTTTCATTCTTGAGTACCTTGGACACCAAACAACAATCAAAACAAAAAATATATTCTTCACCAAATCCTGTTTGCTCTGCCTGATCTCTGGGATCTGGCTTCCTTATATGGCATCTGAAGTTGCCTCAAATAGATCAGTGGGAAGCAATACTCTAATCATCAACAGGTAATCAGTAATAACCAAAAAAGCATTATGTGTTAAATGACTGTTAAAACCCAAAATACTATGGGTCACTGCTATGCGCTACATTGAGGGATCAATGTAGAGCAGTTCGCCTTTAAATATAACATTTATAGAGATATTGGTCTGTCTTGATTCACCTTCCTCATATGATAAATGGCTGAATTACAGCTTATTATTCTAATTGGTAAACTACCAGTGTCAATAGATAGTGAGATGGGTCAATAGATAGTGAGATTTAGATTGCACGTGAAACAGCTTGGGGAAAAAAGCAGAACCCTGTGGCATTCCACAAAGAAGTGACCACTACTCATCCTCCAGAATTATTAATTAGAGACACCTATTATGGAATAAACAGAACCATTGTAAAACACTTATCAGATCTTCCTTCTTGTAGGCAAGCAAGAAGGATACCGTGGTTCACAGCAGTGAATGCTGCTGAGGGACTTAACAGAACCAGGGGAGCCATACTACTTCCAACCTGGTCCCAATGAAAACCATCCACAAATATAACCAGGGTGTCCCAAACCTCACCCAGCTCTGAAACCATTTTAAAAGAGATTGAGATGAACTACTTTATTCAGGATTTTGTGTAACAAATGCAATCATAACTTTAATCATAACAATCATAACAAATGTAATCATAACTTTAATCCATTTTAAAATGTTGAATAGTACATACTATTCATGTATTAACTTTCTTCACTTCTATTAATCGTACATATTCTGGATTGTCTTCTGCACTTTGCTTCTGATTGAATAGTTAAGATTGCATCTATCTTAATATACCTGAATGCTAAGAAATGTCATCTAGTTCTTCTACCTATGTTATTGTTTATGATAGGGGAAAACTGACAAATAGGAAGCAAAGAGCCTGAAAACAGAGAAACAATTATCAAAAATTGTTCTGAATTCCTTCCACATCCAAGACTCATTAATAAGCAGTAAGAAGTCTATTGCCACATTAAGGTGGGAGAAATCCTAACAATTGAAATCCTACAATTTTAATGTTGTAATGCTTATCTTGTTTTTATTTGGTTATAAGCCACTTAGAGTCACCTGCAGGCAAATGGATAGCATATAAACAAATAAACAATTCTGGGGCAATAAAAGGCTTGAGTGCTTGATTTGATGGTACCTGGCTTTTCATTTCTAGCTGATTTGAATTCCTATAGAGAGATTTGTTGCTGGGTGAAGCTCTAACAGTTTAAATGTTTCACAGTCTTAAGACTTAAATCTTATTTCTACTGATCATCAGTAATCAGACAATATACATAAGTCAGAATGAAAGTTTATGAATGTCAGAATAAGATCCATAAGTACAATTAAAGGAGAGATTTCATGTGGATAAAAAAGTAATTGGAATTGAGCAACTACATTGCTTAAATGTATAAATCTTTGCTGAGATTTGAAATGCAGGAAGAACAAGTTGAAGAGTGTATGATAAAATGGGTGAAAAATTTCAGTTATGATATACAGATTGACCAATGTGGTCAAAAGGACTGAAATTCACACAGTTTAAGGGAAAACCTTCATAAAATGATATATCGTTATTATATGACACCAGAGAAATTAACTAAGATATAGAAAAGTACTTTGAATCAGTGTTGGAAATTTGAAAAAAATAAAGGATCATTTTACCATGTCTGGTGGACTTGAGAAAATAGCAAAACTATATTAGATACAAATACATATAATGATACAAAGAATTTTAAAGAAATTTTAAAGACTAATAATCAGATGAAACCAAAACTTTTTTTATTGGGTTTCATGGGTAGCCAACTTGAAAAGAACCTACAGAAAATTGTTTTTTTATGTGGTAATTGCAACAAGACCATTATATGCATGAAGATGGAAAAATACTGAAATGCCAACATGGAAGAATAGATAGTAAAAATGACAGAATTCAAAGAAATGCAAAATCGTCCTGTTTCATCAGGAAAAAGACAACTTTTATTAATGACTGGAAATCTCGTGTGTACTTTTTGCTGAAAATGGAAAAAATGAACTAGCATTTGATGAATTTTCTAATTAAAAAGCATAAATATGGGAAGATATGTATTATGATGTAATTTTAAAGGAGGAGAGATAAAATTCTAACTACTGTAAAAATATAAAGTCACATTTTATATATCTTTTTTTCTATTTGTACTATTTTTCACACTTCCTCTTACCTTTTCTCTTTTTCTTAATCTTACTTCATATAATTTCATGTTTAATTTTTATTTCTGTGAAAATCTTTAAGAACAATAATTAAAAAAGGGAATGAAGAGGAAGAGGCCAAACTTTCCTTACATGAACTTCTCCTTAAGAAAAACATGGTGCAGCTTCTTCTTCAAAGTTCTTGGTGTTGGTTTCAAGCCATGAGTATTTTTTTGAAACTTGCACACATTTTCAAATACTTCACATCTTGGTAGTTGATTTATATACAGTAACTGTCTTCCTTGATTTCTCCAGGCAATAAGATAGTCTTCTGAGCCAAATTATCCACATAGATGTTCCTTGCTGCTATAACACTGAGAAGCACTCTCATAGCAAATGTTTCACAGTATTTTTCCCATATTTTGGAGACTATCCCTTGGCCGCTATTTCTGGCCTTTGATGTTGGAAGTCCTGTTCTAATTTTATAAATTTCCTATAACCCACATTTTTGAAAGCCCACATGTAGTAGAAATTTTATCTATTTTTCCATTTGCAATCTCTGCAAACTAGCATTCCTTCAATATCTTGGAGAGTTCTTCACTCTCATCTGCTTTGGCAGTGTAGAAGAACATTTTGAGTGGAATGACTTTATGATATTTTCATTTTGTTAATCATTTCATTTCATTTCTGAGAGTTGTAGTAGATAGGTGAGTGGCTATAAAATTTGATATAAATTTTATAAAAATATTTATAATAATTTATAATAAATTATAAATTTATTTATTTATAAATAAATAAATCTATGATCTAAATGCAGAATCTAAGACTTTTTTTCCAAGTATAGTACTTACTCTTATATCTTCTAGCATTTTATTTTTTTCACTGATCCAGTAAAGAATGTATACTTGAAGACTTTATCAATCAATATGAATGCATATCTATTTTCTCCTGTTGTTTCAGTGTTTATGGGTTCATAGATATCACTGTAATTACTCTTTTTCTTTAAGCTGAAGGAAAGACAATCTTATTCCATTTTTGTTATAACCCACTGCTTGATGCCAAGTTAACTTCCGAACTGGATCTCTTTACTAGAATCAGCCCAACCACTTCAGTCATTTCATTTCAGGCAGTCAGGGAAACCAAGGCACAGAGGTATTGTTTTTTCCATTGTTAGCCCAGTTCTTTGGAACGATCTCCCATGAAAAGGGCATTTGGTCTTAATCTGGTCTCTTCCAGAAGGTCCTTAAGATAGAGATTTTGCATGGAGTATTTGGGATCTGATGCCAGTTACCCTTTGGAGTTAAGTACTGTACATCAATTTTGACTTGTCAGTTTTATTTTATAAAATGTTCATTGTTGTTTTTCTTTTAAGTTGTGAAGCACTTAAATTATAATTGTGGTGGAGTATAAATGTGACAGATAAATGCTTTATTTTTTTAATGTTTATTTTTCTTCCATGTTCTATTCATAAGAAACTTATCTCCACTGATAACAAAATGGTGCTTTTCCTCACATCGTTGTCTTTTTCAGCTGCATATTTTACTGACATCAAACAAGCATTCAGCACTGGACCCTTTAAGGCATCTTTAATAATTAGCTCAACTGTATTTCCTTTTCCTATTTGCCATGCACTGTTGTGGTTTCTTCAGCAAAGATTCATCTTCTATTTGCTAGATAGATGTGAGATTTATAATTCATGTTCAGTTCAAGGAATCCTTCTCTTTTCTTTAATTAAATTACTGGTTGCACTAGTGTCAGTGTAGATCCTTTCATAATGCTCTTTAGAGTTAATTCCATAAATCTCTGTGACAATGGGATAAAAATTCTTCTTGCCACTTTTATCACTCTGCTGCCTAGGCGTGCTTTTGGTCTCTTGGTGAGTAACACCTTTTGGAATATAGTTTGACTTGTTACTGGCAACATTTCCTTTCTCTGGGGGTCCTAATTTGTATATGTTTAGTGCAGCTGCAGAGGTAATATCTTTTAGCTTGATTTTAAATACAACTTCTCCATTCGCTGCTGGTTCCTTCTCAGCACCTCTGCATATATTAATTTTTTTAAACAGCTTATTACAAATTGCTAGTTTACATCTTCCATCATTCTTGAACATTCCCAGTAATTTCAAAACATTCTGGTCAACCACTCTTTAATCCAGTTAAGACTGCTTCAAGTAGCATCACTACTTGAACCTCTGTTGGGTAAGATATCTGTAGTATTTTATTAATTGAACAGCCGGATTGGCCTCTAGGTCATAGCTATTCTCCATAGCTGGGTATCCATAGAGTGTTCTAGTATTTGCCACTGCCTTCAATAGCTTCCCCATGTTCACTTGCATCTGTCTGAAGAGTGCCCATGGCCTGTGAAAACAGGAAAAGAGGATGGCTGTGAAGATGCATCAATTAATTTTTTCAGTCAATTAGAATATTGTAACAAATTTATTTTCAAAAAGTTGAGTTTTTTTTCTTATTTCCCATATCTCCTTGGCTTGCCTCTTATTCCTCAAAGGAATCAAAATTGAATGGTTTATCACCAGACAAATAAATCTAGTTCTTTTTCATAGGCTCTGATCCAACCGTTATACATCTCTTGCTTTTCTGTCATTGAATTTGAAAGATATTGCTGATTCCCTGGCTTTTCAAAGGCATTTCCATTTTAAAGGGTCATTGCTCAGATTCAGTATTTTCTAGTATCTCAGTTGCCTGAGAGTTTTTTACTGTCTCCAAGTGGAATGCTCTTTGCTTTCCCTCACAACTCATTCCATTGTATGGGCAATTCTCTCATTTTCTGGGCTTAACATAGGGAAGATATTGAGATAATCAGTTACTGAAGGCAACATTTAGCAGAGCAAACATATGTAAGTCCAAAAGAAGCCCCTAAGCACTAAAGGCAGATGCTTAAGATCCCAAAGACCAAATAGTTTATTTCTGATAGAAAGCTTGTACAGTATCTCTGACTTTTCCGACTCAATATAGAGTTTTCCTACTCCTACTGAAGGAAAGAAGGAAGAAATACATTGTCCTGCTTTTAGAAAGCAGTTGAAAGGGAGAGCCTGAGAATATCCATCTTCCAATTGGAAAACAGAGCAGAAACAAAGAGAATAACAAAGACAGAGTCCCATTAACAATGAATGATGTAAAGAGTTGATGCTTCTGAAACTGTATCTTCAATATATTTATCTAGGATTACATTTTTAAATAATTGTATCTCTTTCTGATATGTATGGTTCTCCTTAGCTTAGAGGTAGAAAAATACATATCCTGTTGCTTCCCTTTGGCTCTGATCACTTTCAGGTGTCCAGAAAACATTTAGATTTTTATTGAAGGCTTGAGCCTGAGGGCCAAAATAGGGTTTCAGTGGCATGTTCAGTGCTCTAGTCAAAAAAATGAGTGGGGCCTGGGTCTGTTTTGGAGATAATTTTCATGAATTTTAATGGATGAATAATGTGCTTTAAGTACATGCAACAGTTTATTAATTTATTTTGTCTTTTATATCCCCTCATACAAGAAGCCACCAATGGGTTGGTCTTACATATTTTACAAAGAGAGTTTGGGGTTGGCTGTTGTACATGGCTCCTAGGTTGTACTTCTTTAACTTCTGCACTAAGGATGGCCTAACATAACATCCAAATTCAAGTCATGTTCAGTTCTGTTAAGGTGGAAATATTTAGCCAAGCTTTGTTCCTGTAGTTTTATAGCCTTGCTTACTTGAATCATGGCTTCATGTATCCCTCAAGCTTGAATAAGAATGAACCTATACTTAGTTTCCTAAAGAAATCAGTTGGGAGAGAGAACTAGTTGCAAAATGTGGTCACAGCTTCTGGCTTCCTGTTTACACAGTCCTACACAGCGGTATACGTATGGTTCAAATGGAGTGGCTCAGAATTCCTTACTTCACTGAAGTGACAGCCTAATTTACTGATAACTATCTCATTTTGCAATTTTTTCCCAAAAAGAGATATTTATTTAAAAATGAAGTATGGATTGTATAGAAACTGCAGTAGGAATGCTGACAATGCTGAAGATGATTGATGAATTTGATGTACTCAAAACTATGATTAGCTAAGGCTGGCTCAACATATTCCATCACTCTGCCCTGATGTTAATTTAAGGCAAATCTAAAATAATACTTGGTTTACAGTAGTTCTGATCAAAACACAGCACATAATTTATTGGAAGACTACATTCTCTCCTGGACTTCAGGAAGGGAAACACAGTACTCATATTGCAATATACTTTGTTTTAAACTACTTTCTTTAGCTAATCAAACTGTTAAGAGAAGATTGGAGATATTTATATAAAATGAAAGTAATTTCCTAAAATAAACAAATTCTCAAATTAGAGTAAGAGAATCCATTGATGAATGTCAGAGCTGCAAAAAATATTAAATCATTTTGATGTGGTTGTTTTTTAATCACCAAGCATGTAATCAATGCAGTACATTATTTAAATGAGATCAGCCATTTTATGTTTGATATATTAATTTTATTCACCACTTTTTAAAAATACTGAATGAAACTGGAATTCATAGTAAGCATAGAGATTAATAAGTGATCAGTGTAAATGCTTTTTCATTTCTGATTGAGAAGAATACAAGAAATCCCTGAAGGATTACTATACTATAACACTCTTTCTATAGATGAGATCAGTCATCTGATTATTCATAATTATTTTATTTGACTGCTAAAAACTTTATACAAATTTTTGGGACAGTGGAAACATTTGGAATTTAAAGAATAGAGGTTGGATGTTCTTGGTGGTTGCCATGGTGGGCATGGTTGTATACTGTATTCACAAAATGACCATTGCTTTGTGCCATCCATATCATTTCCACTTCCAGAATGCTGCTTTCCATATAATAAATTTGTGTCTTTTTTCTTTTGCCAGTAATTAATGCATTTTCAAACAAAGCATTGGGGTACAGCAGCTATCTTCCTCATTTTTTTAAGCAATTAAAAGCATCTCTTAAAAAGATGTAGCAGCTGCAAATGAAAATCTTTCGAGACTTCAAGACTACAAAATTTCTTTTTCTTTTTTTAATCTTTAATTTTATTAGGTTGTTAATATTTTATTTTAAAGTGATACATGTGGTGGAACATTTAGATCTGTTTACAAGCAGAAGATAAATTGCTGAATGCCTAAGAATGAGTTAAAAATTAAAAAGCACATTAAAGACCTGGGAGTAAAAAAACATCTTTACTATGTGTCAAAAGGATAACAATGTTGGCATTGTTATCAAGCAGACTTTTCAGGGAAGAAAATTTTGTAAATGGAACCATTGAGAAAGCACTTTCAATAGTTGCAGCTTGATGGGAGCAGCTGGAAGAGAGCCTCTAAAATATTAACAGAGCACAGACAGGGTTATATGGACTGGAAAAGACATTTCTTCAAATACTTAGGTCCTAAACCACATAGGGTGTTAAAGATAAATGTTAATACTCTTTAAATGGGTTTTGAGACTGACTGGAAGCTAATAAAGTTATTTCAGTATCATCAACCTCTGCCAAAAGCTTAGCTGCCATTTTTTAAAACTATGTTTATAAATAATACACATAAAGCTAGGACAAGCTAGCAGTCAGCTCCTCTTTGATGGATAGCCATGGATTTCTCCAAGTGTGTGAACTCTGGAATAGAACTAAAGTAACTCCCACCCCCAAACCCTCTGCTCTAAGTCTATATTTGGTTTTTGCTTTTAAGTTGGGAATAGAATATGATTCAGCTTCTCACAGGATATAGAAGAAGGAAGGGAAAATATGGAATTCACAAAGAAGGGAAAGTCTTAACAAATGTACATGATGACAAATGAATATTAGAGAGGATTCCAGGGAGAAGAAGCTGAGCTATGGAGTTGTCTTATAGTGGATTAGAGAGCTCTAGTAGCCTCTGAAAGTACTTGTGGTTTCTATCCAGAGTAATATTGGCTGATAAACCTAAAACAGAATAAACTTTTAGGATTTATGAGATCCTGAGTGAGCTCACAGAAAGCTCACTCGAAGCACAACCTGATGAAAACTGCTGAAGAGAAACAATGTCATGATGACTCTAGGAGATTGAAAGTGATGGAAAATAAGAAGCTCAAAATGTACCTGACATGAAATTATTATCTTTCTTCTCTTTATTCTAAGAGGGGATGGTACAATGTCAATTTATCACATGAGCCTTTCTTTAGACCTAGAGTAGTGAATTGGAATAGAACTTAGAATTAGAGGTTGGAGGGGGCAGGGCACATACAGTATGTTAGGAACACACATATTCTTTCAGGAATATATGTGAATCTAATGAAAAACAAAGTGTAAGGTGCATAAGGCAATGCTATGCTGTGCTTGTCTAGGGAAGGAGGGAAATTCACTCATGAAGGAACACAAAATGGTTAATAGTATTGAAGCTGAGAAGTAAAAGTACTTATCTGATGAAGCTTTCTTGATATCCAAATTGCTTATTTTCTAAACTTGTTTCTAAATAAAATAAGAGAAAAATTTGGAAATATAACTGTGTGTTCTTGTCTTATCCCAATCAGACCCTGTTTATGTACAATGATGACAGAACACTACTGTACTATGTTGCAATAATGAATTAATGATTCTTGTTCGTACTAGAACATAAAAACTATGGCCAGGCTAGTTAGTAATTCTACTTTGATTTTGGTTATATGCTTTCTGCTTTTTTTAAAATATGAGTTCATCATGTGTTCATCATATTTATGATGAAAGATTAAAACATCCAATATTTTTGTTATTACTTATTTTATGAAGAATGTCACATCAGTGTGGAATTCATCATACAGGCAGAGGTGAGTAGTCTTTTCTTTTAACATTTATATTTAGAACTGTCTCTATTATCTTAATCCACATGAGGAAGCAAAAATAATAAATGAATAAAATTGTCAGAATACTTTATGTGTGGCATATTTTATTTAATATCTTCCTATTTCAAATAATAACATGTTGGCAAGTATAACAGCTCCAGATTTTGCCCATGGTGGGCAATAAATTTACATAAATATTTTTGTACTTCTGGGTAGCTCTTCTTTCTTGTCCATGCATTCTTCACTGAAGAGGAAGTAAGCAAGGCTAAAGAAAAATTAAGAGGAAAAGATTTTTGTTTCCTTTGGAACATAGAATAAGAGACAGAGGAGGGATGATTAGGCCAAATCTGCATCATACTAGGTTATATTGCAACATGTTCAATCCTGGTTTGACATATTGTATGAGCCAACTATGGTTGTTGGTATACCATTGTTTTATGGCATAGCATATAGTGTAAATATAGCCAACTTTACTAGCCTGTGTATGTGTATGTATGAAAAAGAAACTCAAAACCAAACAAATAATTTTATAGTTTAGCATTATGTCTGAATCAAATAACTAGGGATCGTTCTAAATACTATGGTCCAAACAAATCTGGCTTTGACCAGAAAGATATTATATGTAACTTCCAAATAGAAAATAAGTGGTCAGGGAAGAAGTGGATGGATATTTTAATGAGATATTCAGAGCATTTTATTTTGTATTAAGTTTTTAGGAGAAATGACAAGGGCTTTGTAACTGAGTATAGCTGTATGGTGTCAATTTTATGGTGATGCCTTGGACAGTTTGTCAGATTTTCAAAGGTTTGAATGACCATCAAAAGACTGGGAATTTTTCCTGTAAGACTTTCTTGAAATATCAACTTGACTAAATATAAATCCATAACATTATTAATAAATCAGCTTGATGGAGCTTTATTGTCAAAGGCTGTTACTCAGGTGTGAAAAACTTTGCAGTATGTCTTGTTTAGTGACAGCAGGTTGGAAACTTATTAGCAGGCAGAAAAGCATAGTTGTGTCATTATTTAGGATGTGATTGCCAGGATATTTGAGATGACTCAACTGATCAATTAATGCATTCATTATTTTCCAGAAGAGAATTCATCTGAATTGTCAGGAATAGCTCACGTTTAAATGAAAATGTCTGTCTTTTTCTGATATTTCAATCTCAGTGTGTAACACAACTTTTTAAAAGCAGTTTTTAGTATTATCTAAATTTTATCAAGTTTCAAGTGAGACTGGGCACATGCTTTCTAAAAAAGCTGTTAGAAATTTAATATTATCTGCCTTCCCTCTAATTATTATCCAAAGTGCCAGGAAGTTACTTCATTTCTCATAGGTTATCATTTGTTTCTTAAGTTTCTGTAAGCAAACAATCTTATTCTATAGCCTAATGCAAGGATTTCTATTCTCTTTGTTCATGGGGAGCTTGGTTAATGAAATTGCAACTATGGTACTAAGACTGTGCCTCAAATATGTAATTTTATACAGATTAGTGTGTCTGCATGCATGTGTGTACACACACATATAGCTAGATTTATCCATCTACTAAGCTAAAACCACATTCTTGCTTCATGAAATATGTGAAAACTGCTATTAGGGTTTATAAATCATGATTTATGCCTTAGTGATATATCTGAGCATAGCCAGTCATGGCTTATTCAATAAATTATGGCTAAACACCATGACCTAGGATAAAATAAGCATTCAGACTCTCTCTGTTAGTAGCTTGGGAGCATATAGTATAAAAAAAAATGTGATGCAAACGCTGCCCTTTACGTAATTGAGTAAATGACTATGCATCAAAGGGCAACAATCATGATACAAGTTTTGTAATTTAGGAACAAATTTGTTGTTGTTCAGCTGCGCAGTCATGTCCAATTCTTTACGACCCCATGGATTGCAGCATGCCAGGCCTTCCTATCCTGAAATGCCTCCCGGAGTCCGCCCAAGCCCACGCCCATCACACTGACTATGCTATCTATCCATCTCATCCTCTGCCGTCCCCTTCTCCTCTTCTCTTCAATCCTTCCCAGCATCACAGTC
>JANHZU010005457.1:22846-38162 GCA_032468055.1 Acrochordus granulatus | reverse complement strand
TTCATGGATCTCACGTTCCAGGTTCCTATGCAATACTGTTTCTTACAGCATCGTACTTCCCTTTCACCTGCATTCACGTCCACAGCTGAGCATCCTTTCAGCTTTGGCCCAGCCATTTCACTCTTTCTGGAGCTACTTGTTGTTCCTTCTGATGTGAGAGGCTCCTCTTCTGACATCCACTGTACTTGACTGCAGAATGAAAAAAAATAAAGAGTGTGATTATTTAAAAGAGGATGATTTTCCCTATTTTGGTGCTGTTTAGTGAAGGAAACAATTAAAGCCTCTTATACTTTTTGTGAGTGGAGGCCGAACACTCTGCTTTGAGTCAAATTTATTGTAACTGGTTAAATAAAGAATACAAATTCTGCCTGCTTAGCCAGAACAAGAAGCTTGATCAGATAATGATGTACCCTAGAAAAGCACCTCTCCTTAGTATCTAAAAAATGGCTTTTGCCTTCTCAAATATTTGCAGACACTTCATCAGTCACAGTCCCCATTATGAGGACCCACTTCCCTGCAGAGCCCCATGGTTTCATTTCTTGAAAGGATCCTGAGACTTATTCAGAAAAAGCGGCTTTGTCCTAGTTGGGAATGCAGGTCACAATCGAGGAATGTGGGAGAGATCCTCAGTGATATGATACAGATGTCCACTAGAATACCAGAGGATAATATGACAGGAGAGTTGGCCAGGCTCTTTCCCAGCCATTTCCTCATTCTGCTGCCTGGATTTGTGGCCAGAAATACCACCACCACAATAGTCATGGCCAGCAAGAAAGACATGTCAGTTGAGAAATCTATACTGAAATGTATTTGTTGAAGAAAACAGGTCAGTTTTTGGGAGGAATAATGAATAGAAGGGAAGTCAAGAAGGAAAGTAGGATGGTGATCAAGAGAATGTAGATGAGATTCTAGTTATGGGCTTTGATTATGGGAGTTTCTTATTTCTTATTTATTTTTATTGAAGATTCTTATTGAATCTTTGTTATTGAAGATTCCCAAAAGAAAGTCAGCAGTTATGGATAAGGCAATAGAAAAGAGCCAGAATGAGAACTAATATTTTCTATAAAACTAGAACCTTATAACTTTGAGCATATATCGATCTCACTTCTTATTTGAATGCTGATTATCTGGAGAGTTTTTGCAATGGGTTGCATCTGAAAAACACAAGCAATTAATAAAATCCTCAGTGCTATGGTATGGTACACATAGAACATTAAAGATTTATTCTAAGTTGCCTCATCGTCACACTGCCTATTCTTTTCTTCAATGATTGATGATTTTTCTTCTTGATTGCAAAAATCTGACTCCTTTTTTTCTTCACTGCAAAAATCTGACTCCTGCACTCAGGAATATCTCAAACACAGTGATCTAGTTTCTGGGGCATTCAGTGGGAGAATAAACTGGCAAGTTACTAGCATTTTGGATCCCCTAGAATATGAAAGTCTTTGACAGCCTTGAAGATTGGCAGTATCAGACCCGATATGAATTTGGACAGTACTCTTACTTGGCTCATGACCCACCTACTTTCCTGAGTTCCTTCTGTACGTGAAGAACAGTTGTAGCAGCAAATTGGTGATCCACCTCTCATGAATTTGTTGTCTATATTAAAATGGTAACTTTTAAACATGAAAAATTTCCTGGCTAACCCATTTTAGGGTATGATTTGTATAAATGGAAATCATTGAAAGGCCAAGTTCACGAACTAGGCTAAGCTATAGATTGCTTTGAGTTGATAAAGCATGACAAATTCACAAAGCTCGATGTGTGTTTTAGAAAACAACTTGAGCTGAAAGTCACCAAATCTAAGGATGGCTTAATGGAGTGGATGATCTCAGCCACAGAGGAGGATTTATCCTCCAGGGATTGTCAGCTCCCTTCTTAGAACAGGATTTGCAATGAGCAGAAGAAAAAGTTGTACACAACTTGTTTTTTGACAGAAATAGTGTTTCAAGATGTCTGGCTTTTCGAATAAATCGCCACCGCTATTTCAAGCACTTGTCAAGAGTCTTCTTGTTGCATAGCCTAGTTCAGAAACGGACTGCAAATTCTTCTTACACCTCCCAGTCATCCCTTAGTCCCATAAATGCTTCTTCTTTCAAAATTCTTATCATTTATCATTTGTAGTTTCTGTGAAGTAACTCTGATAAGTCTCTTCTTCTTCAGTGTACAAGAGTAATCCACAATGTCTTTTTCCATTTTTAAATGATCGTCCAATTGCATTTGTAAATCCAATGAACATCTCAATTAACTCCAGAAGGTTTTTTTTCTTCTCAGAGGTAACTTCTGGTTCCAATAAAGAGTTAAAAACTTCAAGCACTTGAATTCAAGCACAAGCCTATAAATCAAACACTTGCTTTTGTGCTCTGGTAATCAATCTTCAAGGTTTTGTTTTACAACTGATCTGTAAACAAGACAGGTTTTGGCCACACGAGAATTTCTTTAGAATTAACTTCACTCTCTTTAAATCAGTATCACAGAATACTTCTAAAACTTTCCAAAAACTTTCTAAAATCATCTCTTTGCTGTTTGTTTCAAAAGATTATAAAAGAAAAAGGCTTACAAAGTTGGAAAGACGTGATGTTTGTTTTTTTTAAATTGACTGAAGAGAATTCCACCCAGCAATTGGTAAACTTGTTGCTTCAAATTTTTTTCAATTTTAACAGAGCAATAAGAAAAGCAAAACTCTAAAATGATTAAAAAGATGAGGTTTGATTGAATCTTGAACCCCAAAAGGCTGCATTTACAAATCAGAGCATGATGCAACCTAAGATTTCCAGCTGAAAAAATGACAGTTTCTTCTCTCTGCTCACACAAATCAGCTGTCTAAAATACATATGGGTAATCTCCAGTTCTCTCTTTCCTCCAGGAAGAACTTTGGCAGTCCAAACCTTGCATCCAGATGCCAACTTGAATCAAAATGCCTCAGCAGAAAAATGCAGGCTTTGGTTCTCCTCACCTCAGCGGAAGTTGTCTCCAAAAAGGAAGAAGTTTGGAATTACCAATGTAGTCATCAAGAAGACCCATGAGCAAGAGCTGAAGGCAAGACAGCATAAGGTTTCTTTAAAGTATACCAGGGCAATAATATCAACTCAGTCAATGGGGGCTGGAGAGGAACTGAAATTACATCTATGTGGAACAGTGAGAAAAAATTTGGTGAACTGGCGAAAGAGGAGGAAAATGCTGGGATGAGAGGGAGGAGAGATCCAATTGAGGAACTGACCATGAAAGCAGAATTCCTTCAATTCCTTCAATTCAGTTCCTCAATTGTGAGAGGTTTCCAGCTACATTTGAGGGAGCTGAAAGTTAGGGAAGGAGGAGAGAATGAATGCAGTAACTGGACTTTTCATTCAGTAGCTTACCATCACCCAAGGTTTCTGCTTTACTGGATGTTTATAGCTTTTTTAAGAATATAAGTAAAAGCTGTCAAAGATTTACAATCAGAGTTGGGACATCATTTTTCTTCTTCAGAAAAATAAGGAGGAAAATAGTTGCCTCACAGAATTGTGTAGTTGGAGGGAGACATTGAGATTTTAGGCTACAATAAATGTGTCTGCACAGTCCAGATACCCAAATTAAATCACATCCAATAGAGATGTTTCCTACCCTATAAAGAGAAGCCTCAAATCTGGCAAAGTGTTTGAGTTTACCCTTGAAGTGTTAAAAAATGGATCAGAATGTCTCTGCCTGTAACATGTATCATTTATTCCTGAGATGAGGGAGAAATTAATATTGCCAGGGCATGGTTACACAAAGCAGGAGATGGCTTTTAGACTTCCTGGATATAATTGTCTTTATCTGGCTTTCAAAGCAACCATTTTCTAACAGCCTTGAAAAGTTTTGCCTACTGAGTCAAAAGGAGTTCCCCACTGAGGGATTCCATGTAATGTATCAAGACTTCTGGGAATGGAAAATCTTCCATGCTCCCTGTGGACAAGAGTGTGATTGTTTTTCTCCTTTGCAGAGGTGAGAAGAATAATTAAGAACCACCACTCAGAGTCAGGCAGAATGGTATATCAGAACATGGATATGATTGTTTTGGGGTATCTGACCTGAACATAGCCAAATGTCTACAGAAAGGGTGGGAAAGAATTCTAGCCTTTCCCTGGCTAAGTAAAAACTAGTCTCTTGTCTTAGCTTATGATAACCGTTAATATTTCAAGAATATATTTGTGAGTAAAAGGCAAATTTGCTGGAACTGCACTCTTGATGGAACAATTAATCTCTTCAATTTGAATTATGCCTCTGGTCTCAATTTTCTCCAGTTGCACCTGTAGAGATCTCAAGAGTCAACTGTGATTCCTTCTCCCTTTGTAATTATCCAAATAACTGTGATTTATTTCATTTCCACAAAAGCCTATGGGATATCCATCTACCCCCTTTTCAGTCATCTTTGAAACCTATAATATTAGAAACTCCCAAACAAGAAAACATGTTAAATATTTGGAAACTCTTCATATTAAAAAACAACCTTAAGATATCTCCAGCTCTGTGAAGACCATATGGTGGGATTCCGGTGAATAGGACTGTGCAGCTCTGAAATTAATCCTTCCCCTTTAGTGTATTAGTCTGCAGACTCCCTAGATAGAGTCAGTGTGGCTGTGCTTCTTGGTGAGAGAATTGTGCTTTTTGTGAGACAGTCTGAGACCAAAGACAGTGTAGCCTGTCTCAGAAAACTACAGCAAATCATCTCTATGATATGTCAAATGCTACTGTTGTTGCTTCTTCTAATGTCCTATTTTCCTTTTATGGTATTGATGATCAATTGTCCATTCAAGGTGTTAAAAGAGAACTTTGTTTTTAATTACTACAAACAAGGAGATTTTCTCATTACTGGAATCATATCTACATCAGTGAGAAATTATGCACCATACATTTTCAACAAGACTCCCTTCCTCAGATATGCAAGGTATTTAACTCTGCTGTTTGATTTTTTTCCTTCCCACTGTCTTCTGTTTAGCAGAGGAAGGTTCTCATTTCTTGGTACCTGGCTGTTGTTGATCCTGTCATCTTTTTTCCTTTTTATTTAAGAAAATGTTTTTCCTACTCCATAAACATCATGCGCTTTTTAAGGTTGAAGGTGGAGATGGAGGGTGGTTGAATACAAAGGGAGGTGGCTATGGGTGTACTATGTCTTGACACTATGAAAATCAAATCAAATCGAGTCTCATACTTGGGACAGAGATCTAAACCAAGCTCCCTGAGTCAACGTTAGTTCAGATATTTATACAAAAGTTTCTTTGTTATTTACAACATGTCAGTCTATGTGATTTCTTTCACAGGGTTAGCATTCACATGTTGTGGAGTACGTGTGTCATGTTTGTACAAGCTTACACATAGTGAAACCTTCCTAATCCTATCTAATTGTCAGAATTTCCTGCTGTATGCCTGTGCCTCATTTGTCAGTTTTGCAACAAAGCCAGCAAATGAAGTTTAGACAGTCTTGTGGATAATTTAATCAGCACTACTTTTTAATGACTCCGGGAGACTGACTCTGGGAGACAGTGGAGGACAGGGAGGCCTGGCATGCGATGCTCCATGGGCTCTCAAATAATTGGACAGGACTTAGCAACTGAACAATAACAAATAATTTTTAATGGCTTGTTTCTACATAGTTTGATGACCTCCTGGCTGAGTTGGTATTTAAAACATTATTTGAGACTTTTCTTATGAATGGGATTCCTTTCCTATAGAAGCTATCAATTTTGCTGTTGCTCTCTCTAAGGTTTAAAGGGGACTTTCCCCATTTGAAGGATTCCATTATTTTATATTCTTCATGACTTTATATTCTTAAGCTGTCATCAAGATATCAATGCCGTGTTTTGAGAATCACTGTACTAAGACATCACCTAGAGAAAATAGTTGGGATCAGATACAGGGCTTCCAATGAGGATCACTCTGATTCTTAAATGAAGTGCTTTCTTTGTGATGTTCATTTTGGACAGAAGGCCCTCTTGTGCAAATGGGATTTTTCTTCAGATAGGAGCACCCAGGAAAGTTCATCACCCTGGACATAGCCTGTAAATAAATGATTCATGAATTAGCTAGTTTTTAATTAAGCAATAATCGTTAAACACATAAAGTTTAACACACAATGCACAATTAAAGATAGATAAAACACAAAAAAAGCTCTAACAGAATTCTAATGACATCTACTCAATTCCCAGCCAACTCTCTCACCAAGGGCACCAAAATTTTTCCCATCAAAACTCAATAGAACACTTCTGTGCACATAAGGCTAGCATATTGTTTAAAATTCCCCAATATACAGACAATAATTCTAAAATTGCAATGTAGTGAGAGTGAGATTCTGTCTTTCTGTATTGTTTATGAGATCATCCAGATGTGTTTGCACTTTTTAGAATCATCCATTCCATCACTTTTTCAGTGACTCCAGGTTGTTGATTTCTTAACTGTCCCAGATGTAATCAAAAGATAGAAATGCAACTAATGATTTATAAATTCCCTTAAAGGAGTAGGACATGAAGACTTTAGAGAAATGAAAATCCAAACTGAGGTGAAGGCCTATTAACATCTCTTAACTTGCAGTGAATATCAGAGTTGGTGGCATGTTCTTCCCTTCTTCTTTGCTATTAATAAGATCAACAAGAATTCAAGGCTATTACTGAATATCACTCTTGGCTACAATATCTATGACAACTTTTTCAATGGAAGAATGACATATGAGGCCATGATGGATTTTCTTTCTACGGGATATGAGAATATCCCAAACTACAGATGTGGAAGATCAAAACATCTGCTGGCTGTGCTTGAGGGGACTGATTCTGTGCTCTTTAATCATGTTTCAACCATGCTGGGCATCTACAAAATCCCACAGGTATGAATGGAAGTCCAAGATAATTTCACTGGGTAAATTTGCTGGATAGTCTAAAAAGAGGTGATGGTGCATATGAAGAAGTAAATGGAGTGAGATGATTGAGTTAAAAAAGACTTACAATGGGATTTTTCCTATTATGATTCCAAATAATTCTTTACTCCCTGTAGTATCAGTTTATATCATTGTTTTTGAATGATAGGCTTGTTTCACAGTTCTATTTTTGCTACTGAATTGCATACATACAAAGCCTGAGGTGAGGCACTGTAACCCAGTCTCAAAGAATGTAATGAAGGAAAAGGGGGAAAATATTACTTGAAGTCTTTCCCCTCTACCACTTAAAACAGCTAAACCATACCCACTTGGTGCATTATTTTCTGTTGAGATGCCATGACATTGCATCACCTCCAATCCAAAAGTGAGGAGTGCCTTGTTGAACAGATGTTACCATACTATGTAGCCTTGGAAGGAAATCAGTAAGAGGTTCAGACTCAGCACAAAAAAGTTCTTAAAGCAGAGAGAGCACATTTCATGGCTGAAATTCAAGGGCTGAGAGAAAATATTTTCCTGCATAGGGGAAGTGTCCTTAGATTTGAGCACTCCTTCTTGTCCTTAAGAGGATCATCTCTCTTCTTTATTTCATCCTAGATCAGCTATGGGGTCATCAGCCACATTCCTGAAGAAAAAAATAATTTCCCTTTTTTCTATCGGTTGAGTCCAAAACAAGAACCTTCTCTCTTGGCAGTGGTCAAACTGCTCCTGCATTTCCAGTGGACATGGATTGGCCTCTTTGTTCCAGACAATGAAAATGGGGAAAAGTTCAGAAATTCCTTTGGGCATGCAGCCATAAAGGAAGGGGTTTGTGTTGCCTTTTCAGAAAACATCCCATTGAAGGATGAGGAGAGACAAATGAAGAAACTTCTTCATTTTATTCCCAGTGAAGTAAAAGTTATTGTACGTCATTTGGATTTAAAATCTGCAATAATCCTAACATCAGCCATATCAAGATTTGAATATAATCAAAAAGGGTTTGGACAGAAAGTGTGGATTGCCACAGCTTTGAGTGACAGAAGCTTGAGATATTTTTATGAATTTGTTAACTTGCAGCATAAACATCTTCTATTATCTTTCTTAACACAGGCAAAGAGAAGGACACAAAATTATGATTTAAAAACATCTTTTCTTCCTATAAAACAGTTTGTAATGACATCATTTGGGGTCTTCTATTCAAGCCCTGTGCTATCTAAAAAGTTTTGGGTAAGATTCGTACAAAGAGAAAAGTGGAAAACCCTCTCCAAGGATATGGTTACTAGTATCCTGTCTCAGGATGGCTATAGCATTTCCACTGCAATCCAGGCTGTCTCCCATGCGCTTAATGTTGCCTCTTCCTCCCAATGAGTAGGAGAAGGGTTGGAAACCATCAGACACCCCAAAAGGTACAGCCATGGCAGGTAAGATTTCCCCTTTGAGATCCTTCTGCAGAATCCTGTAGTTTCTCCCTTATCTCTCAGAGAAGGGCTTCATAGTATGCCAAAAGGCAGTTGCCCAGTTTCTAATGTAAGTTCTAACTATATGTGGCAATTTAGAGGAAGAGAAAATTATGAAGAGGCTGTTGCTGAGTAACCCAGACTGAAACATGCAACTACAATGCAACCTTTACCTCCTTCCTTGTTCATAACCCTTTGGTCTTTTCCAATTTGTAAATCAGGGAATTGCTTCTATCACCACAACACGTTGAATCTATGTCAATTCTTAGCATCTTCAGAGGACAGAGAGGTCAGTTGACCTGCATCTGATTATGGATTCCAAATCATAACTGGAACCCTCCATCATTTTCTTCTGCATTTGCCACCCCCTCCACCATGAAGATTAAGTTCCAAGGCCATTCCCTGATCTTCTTTTTCTCTATTACACATCAAAACATACTGTAGAATGTGGAGCCCCATAATTTATTTCCAACCCTTCCATTTCCCACCATCACCAGTTGCTTTTGTAAAACAATGAGGAACTGAAGCTTTAGAGTCCAGGCCACTGTGAAAGTTCATTGGCATTCACTTTTTTAAAGTTTTTCCAAAAGGCCTTGTCATGCTTTTGAATCCCCAGTATTTCAGAATGGAAGCAAATTCTCTGTTTCCGCTATCTTTAATTTCTGATGTATTATCAGCCAGTGGGGAATGCATTCTCCAATCATAGCAGAGTAATAGATATAGGGGAAGTCTGACAGTGTGATTATCTTTTACCTCTCAGATCCTAGAAGTATCAGGCCTAAATAATAAACCAAGGAGAGAAAGAGAGAGAGAGCAAACCCTAAACTTTATTATACTCAATATTTGCAGATAGAGTTACGGGTTGACGTAGTCTCATTGTTAATTAAATCTCAAGTGGGAACAGGAAGATACAGAGGTCATTCTTAATTTTTTTTTCTGTGTATGTATCTCTCTGTATGTGTACTTTAGCTTCATCCGATTCTGAGAAATTTCCAGCTTTACAATCTTTCTGTGGGTGATGTTTATTTGGATGAAAATGGAATTCCTGTTGCTGACTTTGACATAATGAACTGGGCAGTATTTCCTAACAAGTCCATGGCTGGAGTTAAAATTGGAAATACAGAAAGAGATGCCTCTTCAGAAGTCAAACTCTCGATCAATCAGAGTGTCATCATGTGGCCAAAGTCATTTAACCGGGTAGATTGGGTTGATTGTTTAGAGGTTTTTGATTTAGTGCTTGATCACAATTTTTTGAACTTATATATATACACACAATATATATAAAGGTAAAGGTTACCCTGCCAGTCATGACCAACTCTAGGCTGTGGTGTTCATCTCCATTTCTAAGCCAAAGAGCCAGTGTTCGTTTGAGGACACTTTCATGATCCTGTGGCCAGCATGACTAGATGCCAAAGGGACATGGAGACTGTTACCTTTCCTGTAGAAGTAGGTGGTACCTATTTATCTACTTGGATTTGCATGCTTTCAAATGGCTAGGTTGGCAGGAGATGAGGCAAACAACAGGAGCACTGTGTCTTGAAACTGGGCTGTCAACCTTACAACTGACAAGCTGAATGTCTCAAACACTTGTGCCACCACATCTTAAATATAAAAAATTATATACGTTGTTGTTCACTTGCGCAGTCGTATCCAAGTCTTTGGGACAACAGGGACTGCAGCACACCAGGCCTCCCTGTCCTGCACTGCCTCCCGGAGTCCACCCAAACCCATGCCCATCACACTGATTATGCTATCTAACCATCTCATCCTCTGCTGTCCCCTTCTCCTTTTGCCTTCAATGTTTCCCAGCATCTCAGACTTTTCTAATGAGTCTTCTCTGCGCATGAAGTGGCCAAAGTATTAGAACTTCAGCTTTAGCATCTCTCCCCCCAATAAGCAATCAGGGTTGATTTCCTGTAGGATTGACTTGTTTGATCACCTTGCAGTCCAAGGGAATCTCAAGAGTCTTCTCCAGCACCACAATTCGAAGGCATCAATTCTTCAATGCTCAGCCTTCTTTATGGTCCAACTCTCACAGCCATACATTCCGACTGGAAAACCATAGCCTTGAACATGTGGACCTTTGTCGGCAAGGTGATGTCTCTGCTTCTTAATATGCTGTCTAGGTTTGCCATAGCTTTCCTCCCAAGAAGCAAGCATCTTTGAATTTCATGGCTGCAGTCACCTAGGTACAAACACCTATAGCTAAAAAGCCTTTTCATTATTACAGTCAGGACATCTCTGTCTCTGTTGCTATTCCTCTCTCCCTTTCCCCTTTTCCACCGCAATAAATATAAAATAGGGAAAATGTGATTTGTTGATAGCACACTTTATTTTCTCCATTAAATTAAATGCAGTGAAACCATGCCTTAGGAGAGCAAAAATGTATACTTCAAGACCCAATGAATTTGGGGGAGGGGGGTTGTTCCTAAGTAAATGGATAAAAAATTGTTTTGTAGACAGCTACACCCGTAAACATTTCATTTCCACTAAACATATTGTGAATCAAAATAAGGTATGTTAAGAACACATGTTGAACTGCCAGCTTCTTTATTAAAAAAAGAATAATTTTGCAGCTCAAAATTTTGTGCAACTGGAAGATGAAAGTCTGAATCAAATTTACTGCTACAACATGAGATTGACTTAGCATTGATTTCCATTCAGCTGTTGCTAAAGATTAAGAAAATGGCAACCGAATGGTGGAGTCTAGTATTTTATTTATTTCAAAGAAAAAGGAAAGGTAATAAATGATTGATTTTACTTAACTTCCCTCCCCAAATCCTATCTTGCTTTCTGCTTTGCAGAAAAATACAATTCCAGCAAATAGAGTCCCAATAAGTACTTATTGAAATAAAAAAAACTTTCAGAAACAATCTGAAAATGTGGTCCAATGCACCATTTCCCCCCTTCTGTTCAATTGTGTTGTGTCTGATTCTTAGAAACCATCTTGAAGAATCCCTGCAGTTTTCTTGGCAAGTTTCAGAAGAGAAAGCAACTAGCCCAAGGTCATCCAGCTAACTTTGTACCTAAATTGAGAGTAAAACTCACAGTCTCCTGGTTTCTAGTCTGATGCCTTAATTGCTACACCAAACTGACTCTTCCAATGCACCATTACTAAAAAAACCCAAAAATTTATTGAGATCCTGCTTTCTGGGGAAAAGATGCATTGCATAAGGCAATTTCTCCAAAGGCAATTCCTACATGGCACCCTCAGCTGCTTGTCACTCATGCTGCTTTTAGCTCTTCCAGTTCAACAGTTTAATAATTACTGGTCTGTATTGCAATAGTGTGGCAATAGGACCAGGTTGCTTCTCAGCTTGGACTAGATACCACAGGGCCTGAGTAGCCATTCCTTTGCTTCTTATCCTTCCAAGTTGGGTCTGACTTTTCCTTTTAGGTACTGTATTGCTCCTCCTTCTATACTCTGTCCTTTTCCTTTGCTTTCCCAGATGCATGGATCTTTTCTCTCCAAATTCTTTCATTTGATTTGAGCACAGACTATTTTCCTCCTTGTCCTTTATTGTATTCTTATTGCCTCGATGCCTATCATGATTAAAGCAAAGAAGACACGCGTTTGCTTCATTCCACTGGAGTTCCACAGAAACTGTGACAATGGAGAGCTGATAGTTCAGATTCATAGGATCAAAGAAGCAGCATTTATTGAAACTTTGTAACTTCATTTCAAAGTGCTTACATTATAATTTTAATATTTTTGAAAAGAAAACCTCTCAATGCATTAGTGTGGAAAGAGAGTATGATTTACCTCGGTGCCCACTAGGGGTGCAAGCATAGGATGAAGGAAAACATGCAGAGAAGAAGGCATGGCAGATGTGGTTGGGAAAACATGATCATCAAGAGACTTTACTGGATTCCATGGTCTCTATGGACCACTGTTGAACTGACTTGAGAAAGAAGAAAAATAAAAGAAGCTGCTGACTAATTGGAAACATTGCAGCCTAGGATGAAATGACATACAGAGCAGCCACTGGATGGAGGCAGAATACCACATGTTGTAAGCAACTGGAATTGAATGAAGCATGATTAACTTCTTAGAAGGGATTAAGAGCTCAGGATGGAAAACTATACTTTTGAAGAACAACTTCAAAACGTTGCTGGGAGTGAATTTGTGGTGTACTCAAGTGGGTGGAGGATGACTTCATCAATTTCTGCACTCAAGAAACAGTACATGGCTAGTAGTGGTGATGGGATAAACTGAGATAATAGATTGTGCCAAAATACATCATAATTTGTATACCCATGGCAGTTTTATCTAGTGGTTAAGTCACCAGGCTAGGAACCAGAACACCATGAGTTCTAGTCCTATATCAGTAATGGAAAATGGATGGGTGACTTTGGACACACTCTCTCAGCCCAATTAGTTATGTTGTTCAGCTTGAATTATTTACAAAAATAATAAAGGCATGATAAAAAAATTTAAACAATATTTTTCTTATCATGTTCAAATGACATTGCCTTCAGCTAATTTCCCACCTCATACATGAGGCAGCCTAAAGTTTCTCTAGCTGTTCCAGTGTCACAGTGTTTCATACTGTGCTTCAAATGGGGGCAGCAAGCTGTGGATGCAGTCCAATACTCTTAATTGATTATTTGTTTGATGTCCCAATTAGATGACCCTTGGGGATGGAATCAACCCAGAATCTGTTGGCCACTTTATAATCATCACTTTAATCAACAATCCCTGTTAACATGAAGGACTTAGATCATAACTGTGATTAAAATTTAGATAGTTTTTGGATCCTGGGATATTGTGGAGTAATTTTACTAATTTTATATTTCCCTGGATGGTACCAGATAGTTCTGAACTGTCCTGATCTGTTTCTCTGATGGTTTTGAGAGGAGCTAAAGGATATGTTATGATAATAATGCAAAAAAGTGTTGGTCATTGACATAAACAACCAAATATATCCCTCAAATCAGAGTTGTTTCAATGATCAGGATCCTAAGGATAATTTCAGATCTAACTTTTTGGAAATATTTTTGGGGACTAAGAGTTCTCTGGATTGTGTTTTCCCAATTGCTCTATAAGCGAGTCCTCAGTATTGCAGGTGTCTAGTCCTGACAATTCAAAGACAGCATTTTGAGCTGCATTAGCAAGCTGACATGAACTTGTGTTTGCTCATTCTTGGTGCCAGCTCATACCATTCTGAATTTTCTAATTCAAAATTCAGGAAATGCTATATTTTTTGTAGCCCTTCAATCACAGAAATGGATAAATGGAAGAATAAAGTCAGCAAATTCAGCTTCCCTTTCCCACCCTAATAAAAGAAAACTTTTCATTATTTATGAACACCTTATTCTCTTCATATAAGGCTCCTCAACCTGCCTGAAAGATGATACAACTATTTTTCACTGTAGGGGCCATTATTGCTGCAAATACCACATTCCATCTCAAAACAACAAAGTAATCCAGTTTTAAATTTTTACACCAATTTCAGTGAAATTTGACATGCTTCACTCTCTAACAGAGGCCTAACTTACCTGCAGAATTCATCCCATTTCACTGAAAAGCAAAAGGTTGTAGCCAGTTTTGTTTTACCAGTGCTAAATTATGAATAAAACCCATTCTGAATCCAGGCAACTAATTGGAGGACTGTCTTTGGAGTGCATTTGGAGTTCCTCAGGCCATTTCAGAGAGATTAAATCTCTTTGCATACCCACAATTGGTGGACACATTTTCCCACCAGTACTGTATTCTGGATTGGTCAATTTGCAGGCACTTATGTAAGTTAGTTGAATGTTTTGCAGTTTAACACTTAGGCAAGCATTTGCACACACCAGTAGTTTCCTTTTGTCAGTTTAATCAGTGGTCTAATTATATTAAACTTTGATCTCTGCTGAAATCCTTTTTCATGCCTCCAGATCTGTTGCTTTTTCTAGAACAAAACAGATTATTGAGCCAAGCTCTTAGGGAAATTGTATAACTACATAAGGACAACCACCATTTTTAAATTTCTTTGTCATAAGCTGATCACAAGTTTGATGTGATGATGGAACTGAAATTAATGTTTGCTGAAATATAGTAGTTGAAACATGGTAATTTTTCATATTGCACTAGTTGAATTTCAGATATGGATTTTTGTAGCAAACCTGTTAACTTGTCTTGCTTCACCTAGTTTACATCTCTTAATTATTTCACTTATCAAAAATTAATACTCTTATCAGTCTTACATTAGTCCATAGAACACACAGTCACCAGTTGATAAGCTTTTCCATAAATGTTGCAGCTGACAGATCTATTGTGCTGTGTCAGTTTCACTCTGAAATTCAACTGTATTTTCCATTGATGTACATTATCTATACATAATTTGGGCCTGAACATATGGGAAAATCCTCCCCAAATCCCATCAACAGCTACCAGATTTATAAATTACAAGACAAGAGTATTGGCTAGTCTTATGAATCAACAAAGCAAGGACTTTGGGGGTAAATGGGATCCTGAAGCCTGCTTACTCTTTGAGTCATCTTTGGATCCAGATTTGGTAGCTTCCATCCATCAAGTTAGTGCCTGCCAGTCTAGTTGAGAAAGATGTCAGTAATGTGGATAAGTTGTGTGTGTGCATTTGAGAAAAAGCAAATTATATTGTAACAATAAAGTTTTGCTGTTACATTGAATTCACTGGGTCTCTGTGTATTCTAAAGAATCAGTTATACCTCAGTGTTCAGTTGAAAGTAATTTGAGTATGCTGTTGACCTGTAATGTGAGTGTGTGAATCATAAGCCAAACCTGGGACTATGGGTGTATTTATTTATTTGTTTATGTATTTAATTACATTTATACCCTGCCCTGTTTGTAGTGATGATCTGGATGATTTACAGTAAAAACTTATGGAATTATCTCCCCCAGATCAGCAAACAAGGAAAGGACATTCAAGTGCAATTTGGTTTAGGGACAATGCTGCCCCCCTGTTCCAGAAAGTGGTTTAGGTCTCAACCAAACTGCCTATCATCAATTTAGGAATCCTCCATCACCTTCTGG
>JANHZU010005456.1:4385-15333 GCA_032468055.1 Acrochordus granulatus | reverse complement strand
TTTAAGCGTCCTCAAGCGTTTCCCGGTTCGAGGGAGCCGCTGCTGAAGCCGGTGCTGCCCTCCGTCTTCCTTTACTCCCCGAAAGACGAATTCAGGCGGAGGTGAGCGGAGACAGTCCTGTCGAGGGAGAGGCTCGCGGAGCCGAATCGCGCCGCGGAAACGTTAAGCGCGTCGCCGAGAGCCCGCTGGCAGTAAAGGGGCGACCCGAGGAGGGGAACGATCCTTTAGGAAGCAACTTCCTCCCGAATTGCCTGGGGAGACCGCGAAGAGGAAGGAGACGGGCAGGCGAGGCTCCCGTTCGGCGGACGGTAGCGCCGCCGGCGCTGTCAGCCGCCTTCAGCAGCGCCGGCTGCCTTGCTGAGCCCCCGGGCAGCTTTATCTTCCCCCAAACTGCGCGGCGCTTTCCCAGGCGAGGGGGCGGCGCGCGTTATCTCGCTTCCCCAGGATGAGTGTGCAAGCCTGAGAAAGCCGGGCTCCCGAGCACCTGCCTCTTAGTCATCCTGGTCTGAGGATGTCCCCAGATTGCATCTTCTCAGCTGTTTGCAAAACAGCTCCGGGAGGGAGGAGCAGCGCGCGGATTCACCCACCGCCTCGGCTGTCTCTTTAAATGCCGGGGTCTGCGCGCCGGAGAGGGGAGGGATCGGCTCCGGAGTGCGTGAAATTCCTGGGCTTCTCTGGCAGTCTCGGGCGGACGGCTCCGCTTCGCGCAGCTCCCCTCGCGCCCCCGCGCCCCGCCGAGGAAAGGCGCGCCCTCCGCCTCCCGGTCGACCGGGACCCGCGTCGGGCGCCTCCTCCGCCCCCCCTGACGCTCCCGGAGAGACGCCCTGGCTTCTTGCACCCCGAGAGGAGGGAACAGGACCGAGGGGCGACCCCAGCGTCTCAGCTCTTCTCGAGCCCCAGGTAAGACCTTTGGGGGGACGGAGAAGCGGGAAACGCGAACCCCAGACTGGAATACGACGCCCTCCGCCGGGGAGACGCAGCCCGGGCGCCTCCCGGGACCTCGGCTGAGAACTGGAAGCTGGAAGTTCTCACCTGCGAAGGCTGGGAAGGAAAGAGGAGCGTGCGCGGGAGCTGGAGGGAACGGCAAGAAACTTCGCCATCCCAACTACTTCGGGGATTTTTTGTCGATAAGATTTTTTTAAAGTTGACGCCGTCCTTAAACGGGATTTCTTTCTCCCACGCCTAAAAAGTAAGACGGATGAGGATTGAAACTGCACACCGAAGCCAAACACTTGAACAAACGCGGAGGAGAAGCCCTAATAAATACATTTATTTAGATTCCCTTGACTGACGGGTTTTATGTGCGTACAACTTAAAAAAAGCTTAGAATAGGAATCAATAAATAAAAAATGACACCGCTAAAGTAAAGCGTGAAGAAGCTCGGGTTTTAGATAATCCTTAGATTCCTTTAAATCTCACTCCTGAGAATTTTTAAACAATTACACAATAAAAAAGGGAGGAAAATGCAAAGGTCTCAATCCTCCCCTCGTTTCTATACTACTTTGGCTCTATTACAAGAATCTTTCTTTCCTGGCTTCCATTTGTTTATATTAATGATTTAGTATCATTCTTCTCTGAAAACTTCTACCAGGAGCAACTGCTGTGAACAACCAGGCAAGGAGTGACCTTAAATGTTGCTGACAATTTTGTAATATCTTACCACAAATAAATTGTGTTAATATTTTTTCCCTTTTCTTTCTTTTTTCCCCTTTCTCTTTCCTCCAAATCCAAATCTATAGCTGTTTTATAATTTTACCCCGTGAAGGACGGTGATGTAATTCCCTTTTCTAAATCATCAGGCTGTAGTGCTGTACAAGTGACGTGATCTTTTGTTTACTTTTACATTTTATTTGGATTATTTTTTGCAATGAGAAAGAAAATCCTCCAAAATTATTTACATTTTTTTTTAAAAAAAAGACATTTTGCAAGCATGTTATTCTTTTTTTCACCCCACAAATTATTAAGCTAAAATAAAAGACAGGTTACAATAAATCCTTGAAATAAAAAATCAATGAGCCTAAAAATATCCTTGTGTAATTATTAAATTTATTTTCAAAATGCCAGAATTTTCACTGCCAATTTTTTCTTGATTTCTTCTTTGGCCTTCCTATTTCAAATTTCATGAAAAATATGAATTTTTTTAGGAGCAGGTAGTTTGTATGAATCATTTCCTATTTTTCCTCTAAATTCTGACCTAAGATTTTTCAGTTGTCAAATGCTCCAACCTTGTAAAAGAAATCTTTTTTCCAAAGCAAATAATTTTCATGACCGTTCATTGGCACTTCTACCATGATATATTTTTGGGACTTTTTTTTTTTGCGGGGGTGAACTCCTGACTAGTCTAGTGAGGTCAGGGATTCAGAGAGAAAGAGAGAAGGTTATTATCTGGGTGAAAATAGAAAAGAAAGGATTAAGGTGAGCTGTTTTGCTCATTGTAAATAATTGGTCATGAAAAATATAAAATATGAGATTTTTGTGGTCTTTATTTTGTTAAAGTGGTGCATAGTGTTATATTCAGCAAGTTTACTTAAAGGCTAGTGAGAAGTGATTTTTTTTTAAATTGCAAGCATTGATGGTTACCATCTTATTTTGCTATCTTTCTATCAGTACGTGTTTTTTGTGCATTACTAGTATGTAATTTAGTGAAATTTTCTCCCAAGCTCTCAACTCCCATTTGTAAAGCACCTTGGCTTGTGAGAAGAGGAAAATATTTGGGGTTTTACATCCTCAGTGATTGTAGGACAAACCAGGACTCTATTAATTGATTTAATGAAATATACACGGGTGTCGGATTGATGAAGATTTTCTGTCTTGATCATTAAGGGCTTTACGGTTGAGAATATTTGAACAGAGGAAAATATATTATCTTTTACAATGTTTTCCTTAAAAAGGAATTGAAGGGTTGGGAAAATGGTATGCTAACAAATAACATGAATTAAGATTTTAGGCCTTAGCATTTTATTCATAAAGTGATGGTTTCTTGACTGAATTGATAGATGATATCACCGTTGTCCATGGCTCTATGTTGGCCTCATTTTGTACTGCGTTTCCACTAAACATGTTGGCGTGCTTCTGCTTATATAAGGAAAATAATGAATTCTAGCGGATTTTAGTGATTGGGATTTTGAGATTGGCTCTCCTGATTAAGTCGTGGGTTTTATTTTTAAAAACATACCAGTATTGTTGCAATTTTTATTCATTAATGCCATTCTTGATGGGTGGGGAAAGATGAGGAAAAATGGGAGGGAATTGGAAAATTGTGGTGCGTGCAAGGGAAGATAGAAGAGATATGGGGAGCTGCTGTTTTGAATAGCATCCTTTATGAGGCCTCTAATTTTTTTAATAGCCATCATTATCTCTAAAAACACATTCTTTAGGCCAAAAAAAGAGGGGGAAGGGCAGGTGATATCTTTCGTGAGGGGTTTTGATCTGCAAGTCATTAGATTGCTGCAAAGCCAAGATAGAGAAATCCATCTGCACTAATGCTGGGTAGGGAGACTGAAGGGGAAAGAAGGTAGGATGCTCTCTGTGTGGGTCTATATGGGCAGGGATGGGTTGTTAATTTTGGGATTAGAAGAGCGGAGCTGTATCTTCTATTTACACCTCCTTGTTTTCTGCCATGGCTTCCCTTTTCTCTTTCTGTTCCCCATTTCTCCTCCTCCCAGCTCTCTTCCCACCCTCCCACCTCCCTAGTAGGCTTTTTGGCTCTTGACTGGAAAATTCTGTATTACCTCTTGATGGCTCTGCGGCTTTTTTAGTGTCTGTGTGCATGTGTATTACAACAGAAACACAATGACCTTTGCTTCATGCCCTACATATGTAGGCTCCCATTAGCTGTGCTACCACGGTTTGTGCAGACATTTGCATGATAGGCCATAACTTTATTCTCTTTTCTTCCCTTTAAATGTAAGTGAATCTAATACGGCTATAAGTATTTAAGTGTGGACGTATAGGGAAGGGCTTAAAGGCGTTGGTCAGAGACAGAAAACACAGCAAATGCTAAACAACCACCCGTCCATTTTGTTGTCGGTTCTTTTGCCCCTGGATTTTTTCAGCATTTTGTTATGCACCATGCAATTCCTATGTTGAGAAGGAGAATCTATAACAAAGGTAGAGGAAGACTGGAATCAAAAGAAGGGATGTTCATGCTTTCATGTTACAGAGGAATGGATTTAAGAATGGAATTATTTTTTTTGTTCTAACGGACTTGGTGACAATGATTTAGTTTAACCATCTGTGAAATGCATGCTTGTGACATATTGACATAGAGGTGTGGATGAGTGGGTCATGCTCTAGGGAGCATGCTGCTTACAACACTGAAGAACAGAACATGTATGCAGGTACCCAACCCTGTCTTTTTGTCACAAAGGCCAGGCTGGGATGGCGGCAATGCAGGCACAAGGGAGAGGGATGCATAGGGGTGCAACAGCCAAGACCAAAGAACAGGGTCTCCAGGCCTTGTCCTTATATGCTGTCCCAAGCTTCCCTATGTTTTTGAACAGATGTTACAGACCAACCATTGTCCCTGTGTGCTGTGCTGGAGGTTGTGTATACATGTGAAATTTGATGGGTTGAATCATGAGTTGTGTTTGCGTGTTGTAGGAGGGGTGGGGAAAAATTTTACTTTTCCTGTGACAATGTGTGTGAGGTAGAGAGATATGGCATTTTCTGGCTTGAAGAAAGCACTGTTGCCTTTCTTCCATTACGCCCTGTCTTTTCTTTTTTTGTCATCTGCTTTCTAGCCTTTGCAATACTGCGTGGGTGAATTTTTGCTCTGCGGTGGGTGGAGAACTTGCAAGCAGGTGTGGGAAAGGATGCAGTAGTAAAAGAAGACTGAGTGCAAAGGGTTGACAAGTGCTGTACCTCTTTAAAAAAATTCCTTTGATCAAAAAGGCCTTTACTCCCACATCTAGCCATATATACCAATTGTTCTGGTTGCAATCAAATAGATCTCCAGTATTGTATTTAGAGAATATCACAGAAAGAAAGGGTCTTTAATGGCTTCCATATTTCTAGCCATCAATTCTCCCGTATATCTGCTGTGTCATTAAATTTATCTGCATTGTTCAAAAATCTCCATATTTTCTGCTTTATGGGATGGTAACAAAAATGAACATAGTCATATTGGGATGTTTTTATCCAACATTTTTCTCTTCTCTGGTCTGACCTTGAAGAAGTGAGGAAAAAAGTTGGAATTAGATTCCTAAGTATCTGATGGTCATAGTTTTCATGACCAGTTACTAGGAAGTGATGAGATTCCTTGTTTTTAGTTCTGATTGTCTAGACAAAATTCTCTTCTCTGGGCATATTGCAGGTCTAGCCAGGACTAGGTGATGATGCCATGACTGGTTAAGCAACAGGCAGGAGATGCTGCATCTCTTAAATCCTGAGACAGATTCTTTCAAATGATAGCATCAGCCTCTTGAATTTTCAGTTATTTCTTCCCAATTCCTAAAATGGTTTGAAATGGAACAGAGATCCAGGGAATATCAAGATCCAGATATGCATCTTTAAAATGTTGACTTTTTTGCTTGTTTGAACTGTCCTTAAGGTCTAGCTCTTGGATGAAAATGGAATGAATATGAATGAACGTTCTTACTCATGGAACATGAAAACTTTGACATGAATTTTTTGCTCAACTTTATGATATTTAGTGTGCTTTACCCAAAGCATGGTCATTATTACAGCAGGACAATAAAAGTTCTTGTGAACCATCATATTCTTCTCCTCAAATAAACCCATTTCATTTATTTATCAAATGTATACAGCCCCACTAAAGTGAATGGAGTTTATCCTGGATGTGTGCATTATTCACTGAATTTATTTCTGTTTTAGATACAATTTCTACCATCAGCTGATTTTAGCTTTCCAATAGTTTTCTTGATGCAAGATATAAAACTGAAATAAGTAAAAGGGACATCTGGGTTGTTGTTTAAGACTTGCATTAATATATTTTTTTAATTGCTCCAAATTAAGTCTTACCTTGCTAATGAAAATGTGACTTCTTGCTTGTGTCATCTCTCAAGTTGTGTAGTTTGGCTGACTTCCCCTTGATCTTAACAGAAAGAGTCATTTCTCCTTTGTGCTCTTTTCTCCTTTTTCTGGCAAGCAACGCTGCACAGTCTATTGCATTTCAAGCATATGTAGGTGGAAATTTCAAAGTTAGCAGAAGTATAACATGCTGTATAGAGTGTTGCAAGTACGTGACTTAAAGTGGTGACACAATAGCTGAAGTCAAATTTATTTTAGGAATGTTAATTCTGATTGCTGATTCTGAATTTTTTATTCCAGATTTTTGTATATAATTTTTTACCAGCAAGAAGAATACACTGGAATTATTGGTCGGTGATCTTAGTGCCGAAAGATAAAGAACTTCAAATTAAACATAGTAATGTTTTCCTGAGTCTCAGTAGTAACAAGGCAATATCTTGTCTTATAGTTAACTTCTGTTGGAGGCTTCTGAAGTTGAGGAACATTCCTTCCTAGTATAAAGCACTGACTGAGTTTTGCATAGAAGTATTACCTGCAAATAGTACTTTAGTTCTTCTTTGTTTGAATTTGGAATTTTCACCCTTTTGGATTTTTTTAAAAATTTGTTGAGAAAACAATGACTTGGTTAAATCACAGTTGTACACTATAATGTCATTGGCTTTAACATATTGTAAGAACTGATCATTATGATGAATTAGAAGGTAACAGTGAATTAAAAGGTAACAAATCATTTTTTTAAAATAAAGGTGAAAGTAAGATTCTTGGTCAGTGATTCTGTGCAAATCATTGAAAAGAATTGTTTCACAATAATCATATGAAACACTCCTCTTTGAATAATGAATGGCTGCTTATAAGCTGCTCTTATTTGCCTTTGCATGCATGTCCATACACAGCCACTTTGCTTCACTGGGAAACTCTTCTTTTTGAACAGAAATACTTATAAGTCACTTATGTAAAGTATGCTACGTGTTATAAGAGATTAATGTTTTAAAAACTCTTCTTTATTTAGGAAAGAACCACACTGGGGAGAATCATTTTTGCTTGTCGTCTTCTTATAATGCTAATTTTCTACATGTAGAGAAGTCTTTGTCTAGGAGGACATTTACAGTTATTGATCTTCTTGGGTTATTTAGATTGGCTCACAATATACAGTAGTTTAAGAAGAGTAACATTAACTTTACACGTCATCTTTCATAAGTTGAGTTTGGTAAGACATGTCAAGTTCTAAATATTAGAACATAAATATTATTTTACCATTCCCACTTTAGAAGTTCAGTTTCTCCTGTTTCTATACGTTTTTTATTGCTGCAACTATCTGAGGGATGATTATCAAATACAGCTAATATTTAGAAGTTAGATTAAAGGGCATTTTTATCTGTTGCATGAGTGAACAGTGTGTGTGTTGGACAGAGATAATGCTACCATTAAAATAGCATAGATAATTCGCAACCTGGTTAGCAACTTAGTGCTTTCTAGATATTTTGGACTCTCTGACACCATAGCCAACACTGCAGTGTTCTGGGACTACAATTGTTAGAATTCAAAACATTTGGACAACTCCAGTTTGCCTATAATTATGTGGATATCATGTATCTCCACCTAATAATTGTGGATTTCTTGTAAAAAAACCTTGTGACATTCTGGTTTGCTGCTTTGACCTTCTGGTTACCCTGGTCAGTGTCTTACAACAATGAAACTGTGGAGGGAGAAAAGATGGTTTTGTTAGGCAGTCAGTATTGTGGGTTGGGCTTTGGTGAAAGAAATGTTAGTACTCAGAGCAACTGTACTTTTAACTTCTGTGAACTATATGAGGCCAGGCAAATCAAGCCTTGCAGTCTTCCATACATTCAGCAGAACTTTCACTGCTGATGAACTGCCTCCATATCTCCCAGCAAACTGCTTTGGCTGATTGTTGTGATAGGTGATTGTTGTGATACTCAGTATCTCAGAACTGGGTTTCAAACATCTTTTAAAGTGAGTGGAACCTTTCATTTCTTGATTTATCACTTTTCCACTTCCGACAGTTTCCTATACTTATAGCCAGCTGGGGGTGTGCAACCCAGCTCCTGCTACTTTCCAGGTTTCTTTTCAGTGTCCTTGATGGGGAGGGAAGGCTCATTTTGGAGTGCAATTTGCTTGTGTCACTTCTGTCTTTCTGCTGTCATCCATCATATTACGAAAGCTAATTAACACCAAGAGCCTCTGAACCTAGGAACAAAGTGGTGGGGTATTTGAATTTTCTGGAAAATGCCAGTTTCTTATCTACTAACTAGAATAATCTAACTCAGGAGATGTTAAAAGAGATGATCCACATTTTTGCTAAAAGCATCAGAAGGAGGGTCCATTTATATTTGGTAGAGAAGGGCATTCCCACAAAACTTTACTTGTAATTCACTTTTGCATTGAAGCAAGTATTCAATAGCAGGATGAGAGCTGACTAGTGAGTTAAAATAATGATTAGATGAGATGTAATTTTGGGGTGTTCCATAATCCAGGTTTCTGTGATTTGTATCCCATTAAGCCAAATACTGCCTGCCCTGCTATACAAACCAGTCTTGATTAATTTTCTTAACACTGAATACTTCAAACATACCATGAAATTTGTCAAAATTCCAGTGGGGTGCCCTAGAGAACAAGTGCGTTTTTGATAGGCTGGGTGAATCTTGCATGAAACCATATATTGCGGGGGGGGGGGAGGAGATTTTCATCCTAGGCTGTGGCATATTTGTAATTTTGGCTCTTTGGAGAGAAGATGCAAAAGAAGTTACAAGTGAAATTAGGTGCTATGCATGGTAGAGGTGCTAACCTACAGAACAGGTCAAGTTCTGTTGAAGTGCATATTCTTCTAAATCTGGAAGTGAGTAATATTGTTCATATCTCAAGCTCTTCCTTTCAGAGGGAAATATTAAATTATTAGTTTAATTATGCTTACAATAAGCAACAAGGGTGTGTCATTCATGGTTGGTTGTAACCTTCTGGGCAGTTCAGCTTGGAAAATACAATGAGATAATGCTATCCATGGAGACAGAAATGAGTTAGCCGATATTGCATATTTGCTTTTCAGAAAGATTTATCAGTTCTTCACAAAGAGTTCTTTAGAACAATTAGTCTTTTTTCAGCCCAACTTAATTGTCCCTCAAATGAAGGGAGTTTCCCACAGAAGCAGGCTTGAGTGCTTAGAAGAAAGCAGCATGTAAATCTAGCAAATAAATATGTATGAAAGAGAGATGCAGCTTAAGATAAAAATAAAGTGTTGTACATTTGGGGGAAGGTTACTTAATTTGGCTATATTGCTCATATCAGGAATGATGGAGAATTGAATGGAAATATGCTTCTGGGTTTTACCACATCCTCAAATTTGAATTTAATTTCTTCAGACACTTCAATACCTTTCAAAATGCAAAGATGACAATTTCATATAAAACTACAATTGCAATTACCAGAAGAAAAGAGCATACTTTATTTAATGTTGGTCTGCACTGGCAAGAACAAATGTTCACACATAGGCAATTATATGTAAGTATGTCTAATGACAGATTATTTGAAAATTTGAAAATACAAATTTGCTTAACAGGAAAATAAGAGAAGCAACTGTCCAACTGTATGAAGAAGGAAATTAAAGGGAAAAAATGGCAAAACTTTTGATAGCCAAGTGAGGCAGAATAAGACTACAGAAGGAAATTGAATAGTTGAATTAATGACCACTTGAAATTAGCAGTGGTGGGAAAAATAGTAGACATTTTCTACAACTGTCACCTGGAAGTTTGGCAGCTTGGCAGCTTGAGACCCAAGTGCTGCCGCAAAACGGGGTGAGTTCCCATGACTTGCTCCATCTCCTGTCAACCTAGCAGTTATGAAAGCATGTAAAATGCATGTAGATAAATAGGTACCATCTAATTTAGGTGGGAAGGGTAAAAGTATTCTGTGCACCTTGGCATATAGTCATGCTGGCCAAATGACCACAGAAGCATCTTGGGACAAATGCTGGCTCCCTCAGCTGTGAGTTGGAGATGAGATGAATTGGAGATGAGCATTGCCCCTTAGAGTTGGCCATGACTGGCAGAGGAGACCTTTACCTTTTTGAAATAGGTGGTGTAGATGAGCCAGTTGATGGGTTTCCATGCATTGAACTTAGTGGGTCCCCAGTATGGTGCCTGTATTCTGGGTTTTTTCAAGGTGGATTCCATGGAGACGACTTAAAAGAGTACTATGGGCCAAAGAGGGAAAAAACTCTCCTCAAAGGATAAAAGGGGAGGACTCTGCAGATCATTTTTTCTTCTTTGTACCTTGTGGGGGACTAAAAGATAACTCTCTGTAAGGGAGCACTTGCAGTGCTTTGCAGAGAGTTGCCCCCCACCTTAGTTCTTTGCAGAGAACTCCCCCCCCCAAAATCACTTCAGTACAGTGGAAAAGGCAGGGTTCATCTAACATTCAAAAGCCTTCCCCAATCAGGGGTTCTAGAATTTTTTTTAATGAACAGGTTCTACAGCCTGAAAAAGTTAAAAAATCTCTATTATATTCCATCAGATATTTTTTAAAGCTTCTTTTAATTAAAAAATATCAAACAGAAAGCTAGGAAGTTGCAGTGGAAATTACGAGTTTTAAGTACATATCTAAAAAAATGCTTCCAAAATATTTCAGGAAACAAACATGATAGGGGATGAACTTTCTAAATTCAGTTTTCTTGCAAAAAGGTAGAAGTATAGTAAGATGACATAGTTTTGAAGATTTTGGGAGACTTTATGGACAAAACAGCATTGTGGCTTTCTAGTCAGTGAGTGCTTTGTAATTTGCCATCCCCACTGTGACAGCCATTTGCAAATGTTCACATAAACATCTCTCAACATTTCCAGTTTGCCCACTGAACCAGCCTCTGGTTCCCAGGAGGTTATAGATCCCTGGGCTAAGCCATATTATGACTGATCTACTTTAGTTTAGCATAAGGTATAGTCCTGTC
>JANHZU010005455.1:55995-66710 GCA_032468055.1 Acrochordus granulatus | reverse complement strand
GTGATGGCGCTCATGCTCCAAAATCGGAACGGAGTCGGCAAAGTGGCACTGCTGCCCCACCCGAGCGACGCATGCAGCTGTGCTGCCTTTCGCAGACAGGCGTGGAGATGGAGCCGTTGACTCATGGCCCCAGGAATGGCGCCCAGGGAGAGTGACCGCCGCAGATCTCGCGTACGACTCCCCAGAAGCAAAAGAAATGGTAGAAGACACGCCCGCACAAGAAGACACCTTTTCAGAATTGCGGCGGAAAGCCTGTCCCGTGCACCAGGGTGACGGATCTAGCAGGGCTTTGCCCTTTTCCGAAGGTTGTTTCAAACAGCCTCCCTTGAGGCACAGGATGAGGGTTGCCTCAAGAGAGCTGGCAGATTCCCGGCAGCCAAGCCAACCCTGCTGAGAGGAGACGTCCCCGGGCTTCTTTGAGCAAGATGTCTCGAGCCGGAAAGGACGGAGTGCCAACGCTCTCGGCCACGTTCACTTCCGGCGAGTCGAGACCGAGACCCTCACGCAAGGGCGATCGGTTGGACCAGCCTGAAAGAGACGAGCGCCGGCGACCCAGGGCACGAACTTTTCTCCGAATACATCATTACGTGGACTCTAATTTTTTTCAAAAGATCGCTGAATCTGCATTTGCAAAGCATCTGTACAGGCAGTCCTTGACTTTCGGCTGCAGCTGTTCAATGGATCACCGCATGACCACACCCGGTTTTGCAATCTTTTTACGGCAGTTGCGAAGTGAATGAGGGACTCATAAAACGAATGCAGCAGCTGCTAAGTAAATCCACAAGGGGCATTCATTTTCTTCAGAAGTAAGTGCCGATTTCCGGCCAAAAAAGAAAAAGAAATCATAAATTGTGGTCACCTGACCATGGGACGCTGCACGTGGCCTTAAATGCAGGCCGTTGTGCCCGAAATGCAGTCACTCGACCACGGGATGTGGGGGGCTGCCATTGGGACTTCAAATCCGAATTGTAAGTTAACCTGGTTAGGTCTGCCATCACTTCAAATGGCAGCTGCGCGACCGCTCAGCTGGACAAGGGTAGACCCCTCCGAGAAAACCGGTGCGAAGCCTTGCCTGTCGTTTCAGCCAATACGGCTATGGAGGGCAACCCCCACCCCAAAAGCAGCACACCTGCAGAGGTGTCAGCCTTGTGAGGTACCCCAGGCAAGAAACCCACCCAGAAATGCGAGTCGTAAGGTTGCATTGATAGAGCCTGGCACATCGGAAAGCACATCCCTCCCTCCGTGCCTTGACTGGCCAAGAGGCTCGGGAGGGTCTCTTCCGAGGCGTTAGCCATTCCTTCTGCGCATCAGACCGAGAGCTGAATAACCGTCATTAGCACTAGAGAGAAGCCACAACCGGAAGGCAGGTCAGAATTCGCGATCCCAAAGCTCATTTGATGACCCCCATTTTTCACTGGCTCCTGGACCATTCGTGGAGGGAGCGCAAGGAAGCACTGGGCCACTTTTCGCTTTCTTCGAATGGACATTTCCTTTTCTGTTTCCGAAACGCGCATGTTTGGTTTTGTTGCTTAGAAGTCACATCGAGGTTGCGGCCAAGCCTCAGAAGAGTTTTCCAGCTCGTTTTCGTCTTTTTATAGAGTATCCGTGCATACATGCCTACACCGCACGCCCTTGGGGGATGCTGCTGCTTCTTTCTGCTTTGCCTTGTATCCGTGGTTGTGTTTTTAATTCTGCAGCTCGCTTAGGCTTTGGTTTCTTGTACTCCCTAGTGTGTTTTGCGGAGGTTTTTTCCTTTAGATTTTCTTCTTTGGGAGAATGGATGCTCGAGGAGGGGTTTGTCGAGGAGGACTTCGGGAAATTGAAAAACTGGCCCTATTTTGACCGGTTATGTTTGCAGGTTTTACGAGCCTCAAATGGGTAATCAAACTGCAGCCGAAACTGAGGCATTACAGCTTCCACCAGCCGCAGATCACTCCAGGTCAGCAATTCCCAGAATTTTTAGCCAGCGTGGCAGAGTTCTGGGAGTTGTAGTTCCAGCCTACCCAAAGAGCGATTGTTCTCACGCTTCTGCTTCCCAAGCAGGACCCAAGGGGTCGATGAGCATTCGACACGACTGCACCTATCTGGAAGGCGTCGAGTCAACAAAGGCCTTCAAGATTCAACTTCCCCAATTTTTAGGAAGCGGTGAGAGAGTTATGGAATATAAATTACACCTAAGAGTAATTAGGTACACCCACACCTCCTCCTCCTTGGGATGCATTGAACCCGAGGTCAACTCTGCCCGGGGTTCTACGCCTCACCAGCTGCATTTAACGGGATATTGACCTAGGGCTGACCCACCATACTGCACGCTTTTCCAAATTGTCTTCCGGCGTCGCTCCTGAACCAGGTGGAATTAATTTCAGTTCTCAATCCCAGGACTCACTTTTCGTGATGTACAGTTAGGAGGCATTCTGGAATATATTACCCCGTTCTACAACGGTGTGAGAGAGAGAATACGTATGTATCTTCCTCTTTTTCTCCATTTCAGAAGGGATCTGTTTTCTACAAGAAACGGTTTACAACCTTGAAGAGACAAGGGACACGCATTCCTCTTGAAGAATGGGTGAGAAAAACACATCCCCTCTCGACACAAACTTTACAACCTTTCCCAAGCAGATAAATTACAGGTCAACTCAACCTAGAGACTTGACAGAAGACGGAAGACCCTGATCAAGTAAATCATGGGCAGTCTGCTTAGACATGCAGACTAGAAGGAGGCTACACGGACATAACCAAAAAAGGAAAAATACAAATAATGGTAGGGGGAAAGAGAATTAGAGTAGTGGGAGATGTGAACTAAGGCGGGACTTCCTAGGCGGCTCGGAGAGGTTTTAGGTTTTGAGGTGACTGTCCAGTGGACTGTCCAGTGGACAGACAGTGACTGTCCAGTGGACAGTCACCCGGGGGGGGTGTCCGGCCGGGAACAGGGTGTAATCGTGTGGAAGTTCTCTTGCTAGGTGTGTCCGCTGTGCCTGCGACTTCTTGGCGCACCCGTCTTTGCCAAAACGTTAAATACATTTTTCTGTCTTCATGCCAAACTCTCTAGTTTGATTTTAAGTTGGAAGCTGGGTGGTTTCCATCAACGGGAAGACCGTCGAGAATAAGTCTGCAGCTCCATAATATGGCAGCTGGCTTGATCACTCCTGTGCTGCAGGTCACCCCCGCTTATTTTAGGGGCCGCCAGTTATTAATTAATGCAGGCGAACGGCTCTGCATCCCAGGTCTCCTGTACGAAAACCCAGCATGCTTGTCAACAAAAGTTCTGGAACTCGGGCTCCCAAATTTCTCATTTTTTCCAGATCTGCCGAGAATCGAGGATGGTATCTGCGCCATCCAGGCCCTTTGTGGGCAGTTTTTCCTCTTATCTGCCTTCTGTTTGAATCTCATATTGTTTGCACAACATCTTCAGTGAGGGTAATCCCTCGTCTGGCGCAGCTTTCTCTTGCGCTGGAGAATCTTGTTCGGGTCTCCCCGCATCACGGCTGCCTTTTTGTGCATAATGAGTCCCGTACGGCCCACTGGGACTATCGTGACTGAAAGCGCATCTGTTTTGGAGGCTGCCGTCCTCGATCGAGGATCAAGACCAGACTGAACCCCTAAATTTTGCTCTTCATGCCTTTTCATTGACCGCACTGTAAGTGTCACACAGGAAATCCTACGGTATCTCAATCTCTTAAAATCTTAAAAAATCAGATTTTAGATGTTAGAAACTCAGCTCGCTCACCCCGCTAAGACGTACTTTGTGCAATTACGATTTATTGTGGGGGGAATCATTTGGCAGGTTGAAACAAGAGACTGTAGCCTTTTTCCTTCCGCTCCCTTTTACTCTCCATGCAGCCTGAATTCAGAAGACAATTACACCGGTGTGAAGTTAGTGGCTCTATTACTGATCCCTTCCTGCCTTTTTTTGTCTTTTTCTCCTAGTGACTGCAATTGTTTGGCTTTCCTCTCAAGTGCTGAATCAAAAACCAAAGAGATTTTACAGTTTGAGGCTGCCCTTGGATAGTGTCAGGATAAGGGGCAACATATTGCTTTGGCGCAGCGATCACCGATCACCGAGGAGAACTTGCATCTGCTTCACTCAGGGACAAGGTAGAGACAAAACCATGAGGTCACAGCAATAAAATTGCCAGGGTATGTTGGTTAGGGGCAAGCGGAAAGAAAGTGGGGCGAACAGCTCTCCAGCCATTTTTTTACTCCCCCAGGAATCAACTTAAAAAAAAAAGAAGCAGCAAAGATGCACTGGGATGGCGGTCGGCTGCACCTTTTCTAGTTGCTCAATGTCTTTTTTGGATGATGACCAAAATGTACATCTTAGTAACTACATTCTTGGCAGTTCCTGCCATTCCCCCCCGCCCCCAATGCCGCTTCTTCCCTGTACCTGTAACCGGGTGGGACATTTTCACTGCATCTCCAAGATCCTTTTCCTGATCAGTTTCCACTGCCAACACAGACTATATCAACGTCCGCGAGAATTTAAGATTTGTCTCCCTGGGGTGTGTGAATTCTGGCAGGTTTCCATTCAGTTGCCTTTGCTGTACGAAAGTTCATTCCCCTGGTTCCAGGAGATTGCGCTGAAGCTCCTCACTGTTGCTGTCTGGTTTGCCCCCGTTAGCGAAAAAGAGCCCCCTGCAAATCTGGTGGAAATGTGGCTAACCTGCTGTTCACGCCGAACTCCAAATAATGTATGAGCAAGTTTAAAAGCAACACAAGTCCTGAGTTTCTCCTCTCCAGTCGATCGATGATGGGTTCAGTTTTGGAAGCCCTGAAGCTGGTGTCTGCAACCTTGTTTCAGCTGGGATATGTGTGCCTTTGTACAGATAGTCCCTGACTTACAACCATTCCATGTTTTTTTCACACAAAAATAAAATAAAATCGAGTGGTTGTAAATTGAGAGCTACCTGCAAATAAAAAACTTACGAACATTTGTTCAGTGGCTGTTTGAAGTTGCAACAGCACTGAAAAAAGTGACTTTTCTTTTTTGCACTGATGATCATCACAGGATCCCCATGGCCACGTGATCAACATTCAAGCATATATTTATGATGGCTGCAGCATCTGCGGATCATTGGATCACCGTTTGTGACCCTCCCAGCCAACTTCCGACAAGCAGAGCCAATGGGCGAAGCTGGATTTGCTTAATGACCATGTGGTGTGTTTAACAATTGCAGTGATTCACTTAACAGCCATGGCAAACAAGGTCATTAGATTAGGTGCAGCTCACTTAACAACTGCCTTGCTTAGTAATGGAAATTCTAGTCCCAATTGTGGTTGTAAGTTGAGGACTACGTGTATTTTTAAACATGACTGCAGGGTTGTGGCCACCGCTAGGATATTACCGGGGTGGATAGAGCTGAAATGTTGAGCTTCCTTTTCATCCTGAGGGGGTTTCACAAACCGTGGTGAACACTCATTTTATACTTCCCCACTCATCAAAAACAAGCTCAACATTTCCATCTCGCCCATTAATTAAAAACGCATTAAACTCTGGATTAATGAGAATATACGTAGACATTTCCATCTCACCCATTCTTCTTGAGGGGGCCCAGGAAGCCGTAGAGGAGATGTTGGCAAGTGCGATATTGCCCACACTTGGCCTCTTCTGTCCTCAAGATCTGTTTATCTGTTCCTCCAGGCCTTGGAGTTTCCTCCTAAGTCCAGGAGCTAGAGATGTCTGTCTCCTATTTGTATGTATTTATTCATGGATTAACATATTTTAAATTCATCCTTCATCCCTGGAGATATCAGGGCAGTCTACTGGAGCATGATTAAAAGCATGCACAACAATAGCACCACAAAAATCAATGGCGGCAGAGGCAGACAAATCGTCTCCTTTTGCTGAAATGCCAGGGTCCAGCAGGCTCAGAGAATCAGGGATCCTGCCTCGGCACTCTTCCCGTCCAAGCGTGCTTCATCATTAGTAATCTCTAGTTTACTGGGTCCTCTCAGATCCCATCCCATTTTTTGCCCTTTTTTTAAAAAAAAAAGATTTGTATGAATTATTGATTCCCCTGCAGTGCAATTTGTTTCTTGCAGCCAAATAACTTCATCCAAAGGCCGTGCTGTGCAAAACAAAACAAAAAATAAAAATCACCCCAACACTAGTCCTGCCTAAACTTTCAAAAGGGACAGTTTTGGGGATCGATTTCAAGGCCCACATTCACATCAGGAAACTGATGCGGCAGCACGGCGAGTGCTCATTTGTGAAGCGGGGTGGGGTGCGGAAGGTTCCCCTGCTTTGCAGCACCATTTTTTTCAATCTCTGGGTTTCTTTATTCTATTCATCCTCGGGAGAAGTCTGGATATGTGCAATCTTTGATTAATTAGTGAAATGTGACTAATTAGTGAATTAATTGAGAACCGCCTTAGCCCAGGATGGAGTTTAAATTGGATAAATCTATCCTGTTCCTGCATTCCAGGAAAACCTACAGATAGTTTCATGGCTTAGTTATAAGCACACTCTCCCAACTATATTTTCCCCTTCTGGTTCTTATCTTGCCTGGAAAAAACATTCTACAGGTAGTCCTTGTTTAGCGACCATGTTTAGTGACCATTTGCAAGTATGATAACAATAAAAAAAATAACTTGGTGACCAAACCTCGTATTTATGACCTTTGAAAGCCTATAAAGCAAAACAAAAACCCAAAGTAAGATCATTAGCAATGTTGTGGTTTCACTTCATGATCACTTCACTTAAGGACCAAATTGTCGGTCCCAATTGTGGTCACTAAATGAGGATTACCTATATTTTGCATGTTATTTTGTTGTAAAAGAAGGGGGGGTTTGGGAAATGCTTGTCATGTTGTGGTGATAGATATCTAAAAAAAGAAAAGTATTTCAATCAATGATTTCCGATCTATGCTTTGGGTCATAAAAATCCTAACAAAGCTTTTTCTAAGCAAAAATATTTATTTCCTGGTGCTTACGAGAGGCTGCTCTGTTTTCACTATATTACTCAAGTAATCAATAATGGAGACATGAAATATAAATTCTTGTCTCATCTCTGTTTTGAAGTTAGGAAAAAGATGGACTTTTCTCTCACTGTTTCGTATCTTGAGACTGCCCTTCAGTCATGCGGTGGTAAGAGTGTTTGCCTGGACCTCGGGAGGCTCAAGTTTAAATCCCCTTTAGTCATGGAAACTCACCAGATATAACAAAGATGGGAACTTCCAGTAAGGTCGTGGTGGGCTAGAGTTCCTGCTGAAGCAGGAAACATTTATGGCTGAAATTGATGGCTGGACGTGGGATCCTGATTGGTGAAATCTACCCTGAGAAAGGAGAGATCATGAGATTGCCTATCTGCCCTCTGGGCAGCTGTTTCTTATGAGCAGCCCGCAGGAACTGAGGTTTTTGTTGTTGGTTTATCTGCCAAATGGCTGGGAGTCGAGGCATTCCATCTAAGCTCACTTTATTTTTACGGTCAAAAAGCTTGACTGGGCATCATTTCCTATTCATTTTGGAATTGTTTTTTCATTTTTTTTCAAATATTCAGATCCTTCAGAATGGCGAGTTTTTATTGCATTCACTGGGTGAGCCTCCTTCTCCTTTGCAAAAAAAAAGTTTTAAATACTGTATAAGTATCAGGATTAAAAATATTTTTTTAATTAACAGCAAAAGGGTGTTTACAATGTTGAGTTTGGAAAAAAATGTTAAAAATGGACTAAGAGTTCGGATGGATTTGAAATGAGAATGAATTATCCAAATCCTTCCTGCGGGGAAATGTGACTGTAATTTCTGGGGGTGGGAAATGAGATGAGTCTTTGAATGTTGGACATTAGAGGGAACTAGAAGAAGCAAAAGATTACAATTACAAGACCAGAATGCTCAGATCTGACATGGCAGTACAGAATGGATCAAAACCCTTTAATTGTGTATGTTTTACTACACATTAGTGTAGTAAAATCTATGAATCCATTCATAGATTTATGAACTATGGAATCAGAAACTAATTTTAAGAATATCTAACCTTATCGATGGATGGTGTGCAGGATAAGGCTGAAATTGATTTGAATGTGGATTCAAGCATTTTAAGTTGGAAGAATGATGTAGAAAAGGAGGATATACCTGATACACAAATGAAACTGGTTGATGTCTTGATATTTGGAAAGGACATATAAGTGTCAAATCTGGATACATTTTTTTTACCAGATTTTCAAAAGAGATCTGTTCAGGTTTGAAGGCTTTGCTGAGAGGAGACAAAGATGAGAAGAAAAGAAATCAAGTCTGAGGATATTATTTGAAGGGTCGGAAAGCCAAGTTTGTCAAAAATACAGGGAAGGTACAGTTGGCTTATTTGATCTAGGTTAAAATAGCTTTGTAGTTATCTCTGGTAGTTTTTAATGAATTTTGCTGACAAGGAACGAATGATGTTCGTAAGAGCTTGTTTATAGTTAAGAAATGGGAAGAAGAGATAATTTGTCGTGTTTTAAGAGAAGGTGATAAGTCACCAAAACGGTTTATCCTTATCATGATGAAAGAGGAAGTTACTTCTTCATTTGCCGATTTTCTTTTTCCCCTCTTGTTCTGCACTTTCTCTTTGTCTTTTTCAATCTTCTGTTTTATGTAATTTGTATTAGGTTTAATTTGTTCTCCTTGTAATCTTAACTTTTTTTTTCCGAAACGAAAGAAACTCGCCAGATAGGAATAAACGCAGAGACGTCTCACAAGCTGCCGTGAGCTCTTAGCAGCTTCTCAATAATGCCATTAAAGCTAAAGACCGTTTCCATAAGCCTGCCTGGTTTGTGTGGTAGAGACAGATAAGAGGGAAGAACATCTTGGGGACGCAACAGAAGAGAAGATCTTGTGCTACGGCCTTAGGTGCAAATGCGGACAGCACCTGGGAGAGGGCAGCTTACCTGAGGGCGCGATGTGAATTTATGATGGAGAAAAGATTTCGCCCTTCCAACGACGACCGCACAGGCGTTTCGACCAAACAGAGACTGGCGTGCGGTGATGCCCCAGATTTTATCCACATCATGTGCGAGTCCCCGAACAGGGATGTGGCTTCGATCTTCATTTACTCCTTGGTGCTTCCTATTTTTTCCCAAAGTCAGTGGTGAATAAAGAGATCTGATTCAACTGTACATTTTATTGCTTGATAATGACTATCAGGGGCGCTCCTGATAGGATTAATCTTCTGAACAAATAGAGCAGGGCTGAGGCAGACGAGAAGGTCCTCGGCTTGATGGGTTGGGAAGAGGAGAAGGGTGGAAAGCCAAACGCACCGCAGTAATGGCAGCCAGACTAAGGGTCAGGTGGCTCAATAAGAGAGCGCATGAATGAAGGGCCAGAAGACCAGAAGACAGAGCTGGTGATGAGGCAAAGATGCGCTGGAATGGCCTACGCGGGTGCCACCTTACAAATCTTCAGAGGACTTAATACAGATAGTCCTCAGGTTACGACCTTAATTTAGCCAGGCAATTACAGTCGTAGGGTGGTAAAGAGCGTCACCATGTGACCAAACCCAATCTCACGATCTCTTTCATGGTAGTTGTTAAGCAAACACCTTGGTTGTTAAATGAAGCTGTTGTTAGTTATGGGTTGGTTTTTGACGGACACCACATGCGAACACTAGTTTTCTGCAAAACCATTGTAAATCACAGTCATGTGACTGTGGGGTGCCACAAATGGCCATACATGTCTCCAGATTTCGGCGGCATATAAATAAATAAATAATAAATAAATACATGTAGGCCAATTGCCGAACACTCAAAAATGCGGTCATGTGACTGTGGGAGTGGGCAGTGTTGGAACTTTGAAACTGTTTTGTAAGTAGCTTTGGGAGGACCCTTCATAACTTGGAATGGTCACTAAGCAACTGGTGATAAGTCGAGGACTACCTTGTAAATGTAATATTTCGGTATAGATTCCGGATTTTTTTCTCATAAACAACACAGTTTCTTTTGTTTTTTCTTGGTTTCCTGGGAGAACAAAAAGGCTATTTCTCCTAGACTTCTGAAACCTGTTACCTCCAGATCTGCTGAAATTCAGCCTGCATAATCCCCAATGCACAAAACCTTTGGCTACACTAACTGGAATTTTCGGCCTCTGTAATCCAGCGTATATTTTTTTATTCATCAGTCTTATCTGCCATCTCAATCCAGTATCTATACTGATGTTTAAATTCAAAAATTTAAACATGGACTTAAATACATAACAAGTACATTCAGTAAATGTAATAATTTACAAATTCAACAGGTGCTAATAGCTTCACATTGTTCACAAAAGATCTAGAATAGTCAGGTTTAAATCAGATTCTGGAAAACCAAGATAGTGGGAGCCATCCTGGCTTCGGGAGCTGGGAAAAGCCAGCTGTTCCACTGGAAGGAGGTCTGGTGATGTCACAGGATGTGAGGATGGCCTTGGGGAATGAGGGGAAGTGATGCCGCCTAGGAAACAATCAGATAAGGGAGGCAGGAGCCCCCAGTGGCTTAACGGTCAGAGAAAGAAACTTAGGGAAGACCTGTCCCAATGGATCAAGCAGTTAAAAGTGGTGGTGGGAAGTCTGTATTTTCAGACTCATTCATTCATTCATCACATTTCTGTACGGTCCATCTCCCCTAAGTGACTTCCAAAATTTGGTAAATGTAGCCCTACAATGAAGGGCGTGTGGTGATGTGAGCAGTTGTCGGCCAGAAGGTCGGCAGCTCGAGTTCGAGACCCAACAGCCGCCGTGTAATGGGGTCTGCCTAGCTCCTGCCAACCTACCAGTT
>JANHZU010005455.1:27064-38631 GCA_032468055.1 Acrochordus granulatus | reverse complement strand
ACCCCGAACCCCTGAGCGTTACCTCTGCACTTCTCCACGCATCCTCCCTCCAGTCTGTTGCCCTTGTGGCTGTAGGTGCGTGTTGGGGGGTTCTTTGATTTGATCCCCCAGATTGGATCACAGCTTCTGAATTGCCGAGATTAGCAGTTTTCTCTGCCCCCCATTTTTTTGGCTCTGACCCTCTTTTGGCTGTTGGGAAAGTTTTTCTAAAGTGCCCCCCCAGGAGTTAAGGTTGTGGGGTTCTGATCATACGCTCTTTTGTGGCTACCACCACATCCTTGAGTTGAAGTTTTCCATCCCTTTGGAAGGGGATTCCCTGCTTTGGGGGCTTCAGGTCCCAGATCCCCTTTTAGTAATTTGTGGGGAGCCCCCCTGGCTTTTCACACCTTGCTAGTAAGGCAATAGACATTCTCCAATAGGCGAAGTGCTCTTTCCAAACCTACTTCTCTGGCTCTAAATAGAGAGTGGCTCTCTTGGGTAGCAGCCTCTAATCATAGCTTGTATTTCCCAACATGTGTGGATAGGATTCCCCAATTTTATTTTTTAGACTTCTTAATATTTCAGTACAGCCCAAGATTTTAAACCTTACTTCCTCCTTATCTTGGTTATGTGGTGAGATAAGAGATTATTGCTGTGTTCTCCATTCAATATATTTTTAAAAGTAATCTTAGAAATTTTGTTTAAAAATCTTGTGGTTCCACAAATTCACCTATTAACAGCAAGATGTTATGCAACATTTCTGCTTTCTTTCAATAGATTGTTGAGGCTTCACATCTATTCTTTAGACATTATCCCTCTTTTTTCTTTAATGCAAGTACAATATTCTAAACTTTTCTGTGCATTCTGGAGAAAACATACTTTCTTAGAAATCTTCCCTTACATTCATTCCCCACACTAGAGACTGGATTAGAGAATTAATTTTATCAGCTCTTCTGTCACCCCACTTTCAGCCAGAGGATATCCAGTCCCTAAAATATATCAAACTGCCCCAAAATTGAATGTATCCCATTGTAATACTTTAAATTGCTATATTAAGCCAAGATACCTCTTTTCTTTCTAAGGTAATAGAACCTAAAGAGAAAAAAACTACTGAGATTACACTCCTCTGCCACAGCACACAATTTTGCATGCATTTATTTTGCCTGGGAAATTTGCCCCAATAAGCCAGTTATTTTCCACTGAATTCTTTTTAGCAAACCACGATTTATTTTAATTCCAGATTGCTCCCAATCTTCCTGTCCAAAATTAGTGTATTTTTCACATACCTCTTCCCTAATTTATCTGATGGCTTTTCAAGATCCTAATCATCCTCTTCAAGCTCAGCTTTGCAGCAATGTTTTTGGGGCATTGACTGGCTTAATCCAGCCACCTTTAGCTGCCGGCCTAGGTGGGGGGCAGAAATATTATTGCAATAATGGGGTACAGATAGCTCCCCATCAGCAACAGCAGACAACACTTGGCAATGCGATGTTGGTGGAGCCAGAACCAGATCGACCTATCGGTTATGGTGCTTTTGGTGTGGTATGGTGAGTGAGGAATTCTTTACTGTTGTGAGATGATAGAGGTAGAAAAAGATTGGAAGTACAGGTAGTCCTCAATTTACAACCACAATTGGGGCCAAAATTTCCTTTGCAAAGCACAGTGTTTGATTCGCACCCAGTTTTATAACCTTTTTTGCTACAATTGTTAAATCACTTTAGTTGTTAAATGAATCACACAGTTGTTAAGCAAATTTGGCTTCCCCCATTGACTTTGCTTTCTGAAGCTGGCTGGGAAGGTTGCATATGGCTATCACTTGACTCTGGGATGCTGCAGCCATCATAAATACATGCTGGTTGCCAAACACCTAAATTTTGATCATATTACTGTGGTGATGAATGTGGTGATGATGTGGTCATAAATGTGAGTACTAGGCATAAGTAACTTTTTTCAGTGCCGTTGTAACTTTGTCACTGAACAACTGGTTGTAAGTCAAGGATTACTTGTAAATTATGATTGTTTTTTTAAACAATGTTTATTAAAGAGACTTTTAGCATTAGATATTTTTGAAAAGAAATCAAGAAAATAGAGAAAAATAGTGAACAAGAAAGGAAATAGGAAAAAGAAAGAAAATAGAAAAAACTATAAAGAAGTGTTTTCCAGTCTCTTAACAGCAGATCTTAAAATGCATTTATATTTTACTCTCTTCCTCTAAAGTTACATCATCATTCCCTTCTTTCCATTGTCTGCATTTTCTAATCAAAAAGTAAATTGTAATTGGAAAGGCATTTTTCTTTCTGCAGGTCTGTGACAGATCCTCGGGATGGGTCACGAGTTGCACTCAAAAAGATGCCCAATGTTTTCCAGAACTTGGTCTCTTGCAAACGGGTCTTCAGAGAATTGAGAATGCTCTGTTATTTCAAGCATGACAACGTGAGTGTGGAATAGAGTGCAGAACCACTCCTGGGGTAAGGGTGGTCCTTCCATAGCATCCTGGATGTAGGTTAAGTTTCCCCAGATTTAAAGAATGTGCATTGTGGAAATGCACCCAATATAGCCATCTTGATAGAGCATTATAGGCATATATTGATTTTAATCATCCTTGCCTCCATGTATATCTGCATACACAGTATGTATATATGTCTCTGTCTGTCTATTCTAATATTTTATATGTACACCATCCAGAGCCCCTCTGTGAGGGACATGGGCATTTCAAAATTTGATAAAATAATAGAATGGTGGCTCCAGGCAGATTATGTAGGAGAGGCAGCCGTAAGGGCAGTTGGATGAACACATGCAGTGACTCTCAACCAAAATAACCTGATGGATTGATAATTTTAAATTCAAGATCATAAAACTACTTGGTTAAAATTATATTCCAAGAATGTCTCCAGAATTTTGGGTTTCTGTGTAGGCTTCTTTATTGGTCTATTGACAGGAATGGACAAAAAGGAACAAGAAGAAAATTATAGGGATATCATTTAGTGAGAAGGACAAAGAGGAGGTGACTTCTGATCGCCTCTTGATCCAGGGCTTCTCAACCCAAGCCCTGGATGGAGTGATAGACCAGGGTCAATGGTGGGCTTTGCTCTCTTGCAAAAAGAGAGTGACAAAAGAGCAATTCTACCTCTGGGACAAGGCTAGGGGATGGGAGGAGGCAAAGATATGAAGGGTTCATTGCGCTGACAGAGTCATTGGCAGGTGTGGATGGCAGGACTGGCCCTATTATTAGACAAACTGAGCAGACTGTTCCTACCAACTCAGTTTCAGTCTTGTTTCCACATTATTAGTAACTCTTGTCATATTTTTATTACCAGGAGACTGGTGCATGAAGCCTAACGGCCTGATATGCCAAAATACAAAGGCATAGATGTTGGGTTCCATCACTGGTTTCACATTTCTTCCCTTTTGTCTGTGATGGCTCATTTCAGAAATGGTTGGCTTTTTTCTTCTCAGGTCCTCTCAGCACTGGATATCCTCCAACCTCCACAGATTGACTGTTTTGAAGAAATGTATCCTTCATTCCATCTGTACCTTTTCTCTACTGGTTTCCTCGGCTCCATTTTGCGCAATCTTTATTTTTTTGGTTGCTTTTTCCCCCTATATGCTACATGTGAGGAAAGAAATATTTGTTGATTGTTCTTGCTCCTCTTAACTCTGGTTTGATTTTTTTGCACTATATTTGTGTTATATTTGCTTTGATTTTTCTCTTTTACTTCCCACTTATTATTTACTTCTGTCATTTACAGTATTGCATTGGATTCTTTTTCCCCTTATCCTCTCAAGCACTTGTTTCCTAGTTTCTTTGGGATTCTCCTTGCCACTATTCCTTGCCAAGTTTTTTCCACTCAATCTACTTCAGCCATTTTCAAATGATCAGAGTTTATGTAAAATCCCCTTCTTCCTATCCCAATTTGTATGCAAAGTCTGATCACTTGAAAATAATTGAATGATCCATTAGCTTTGTTTTTGAGTTTTGAGAACAATTCAGCATGCTACTCCAGGTAGGTTCTCTATGACACTGAGAATCCTGGGAAATCTGGGTGCTCAGATCCCTAGGCCAGATGTCCATTGCCTTTGGACATCAATAGGCACATTTGCCATTTTAAATCTCTCACAGTGGCTGTAGTGAAAGGCATAGATTGTCCTTCATTTATCCAAAGAGAAGCTGGTGAAGCTTTTCTTCATTTCTTCAAAACTCCCAAGAAGTTCTGTACCACTTGACGTTCCTCTCTTGCTTCTGTGCAGTTGAGCACACTTCCTATAAAGTATTAGACTGCAGTTTCCCTCCACTTTTAGAAGGGTTTTTAAGGACCTAGATAGAACCCAGAGGCTTTTTTAGAAATAGAAATGGTGGTAGGACTTTGTTTTGGAGCCTGCTAGCTTCCCATTTAGCTTTTTTGTACAACAGTTACATGAATCTAATTCAATAAAGTGAAGTGAACATGAAACCTGGTGGACATCAAGTAAACATTTTGGGGTCTGAGAATACCATGTAAGAGATTGAGATCCTAGGGTTCTTGCTGATGACAGTGGCTTTCTGTATATGAAGGGTGAATAGATGGTCTGATTGTGGAGAATGGATGGTCTGATTGTGGAGTCCTTGGTGTCTCTGAGCTTGGTTGTTTGCTTTCTCAGAGGACAGCAAGCTATGTTTGCAAGCTCAGAGAGCATCAAGGACTCCATAGTTCAACTCTGAACTACATATGTTCCCTTCTAATGGTCTGATTACTCCTGCGTCATCTCCTCTTGTAAATATGTCACAGCACCTACATAGATCTATCATGTCTTATGTATCATTGTTCCCTCCAGCTTCATCTCCTCTCTCCTTTGCTTGTTAGTTTTTTAGTACTAAAAGTTATATACTTTAACTTCAGACGTCAACACCACAGTGCTCATAAAGACAAGGACATCAGATACCTATGTCCTGTTGGTTTTTTTAATGATTACAGTTACTTTAATCTTTTCACAATCTCCCATTAGAATCTCTGATGGTATTGTCAAAATTCTGTAAAATTTCTGTGGCATTTGTGGGCAGGAAGTGCCTCATCTTGAGATTGTGCAGCGGTGTCCATTTCCAGAAAAGATTGCTTACTATATCTGTGCTTTTGTCTTTTTTATTTTACTTGCACCTAAGAGAAGAATTTCCATACTTATTTTTTAAAATACTCAGTAGTTCTGGTTAGTCCATTCTTACGTGCATTTCTTGTCTCCTAACTGTATTGTTTTGTATATTGTTTCCTTGTTCATTTGATTATGCCAGCCTTTCCTTAGTATTGTGTTCTCCAGATTTGATGGGAATTAGCATCTTAGCCTATGTACAGATTATCAGGTTACAGATAGGTGATCTGTGTAAATTTTGTTGTTTTATCTTACTTTGTTTGTGCCTTCTAATTCTGTTGGAGCTTGTTGGTTTTACAAAAAAAAGTAATTTTTCTTTTTCACTCACAATGGGAAGAGCTGGGTATGCAGACAACCTCCATTCCTCATGTCACCCTCCTTGACAATGACCATCAGTTATGTTATCACTGAATTGATGCAAAGTGACCTTCACAAAGTCATAGTTTCTCCACAACCACTCAGCGCCGATCATATCAAGGTCTTTTTGTATCAGATCCTCAGGGGTAAGTTTGACATGAAAATGTCATAAACTGGGAACTCTATTCATTTGGGAAAAGTTCTTTATTTGGATGAAATATGAATGTAGAAGAGAGGAGCTATCTGGCTTGGCAGCCATATACGTGAAAAGGATTGTAATCATTCAGAAGAAGAATCTGAAACAAGTAGGATGCCTATAAAGAGTTGGTTGCTGCTGTTCAGAGCCTGTAGTTGTAGAACTGTCAATTCCAAGTTACAAAATTCTGTAAAGTTCTTGTGCCACATTTTAATCAAGACTAGAAATAATTGAAAGGGTTGAGAAGCAAGGAGAATGATCAGCAGTATGGAAGACAAGTCCTATGAAGAATCAAAGAGAGTAAAGACTGTTCTATATTGTCCCAAAACAGGGGAGTTCAGCCTTGGCCACTTGGAAGATGTGTGGACTTTGACTCCAATAATTATTCAGCTAGTATGGCTGGCTGAGGAATTCTGGGAGTTGAAGTCCAAACATCTTAAAATGGCTAAGGTTGGACACCCTTGTTATAGAACATATATAAAAACTGAGTTTCAAAAGCTGTGTTGATACTGGAAAGAAGGGCCAGTTACATGTGGTAGTGTTAATTTTTATTGCATCTATTGACTTCAATTAATTCTGGGAATACCTGTAATGTATTTTTTCCCTCTCCTCATTTCTCCAGGGCTAAAATATTTGCACTCTGCTGGTGTCCTTCATCGGGACATCAAGCCTGGGAATTTGCTGGTCAACAGCAACTGTGTCCTCAAGGTGATTCAACTTCATAGCCAACTCAGGATAGCCACCTCCAGTGAGACTGCCAATATTTTTAGCTACTATGGCCAGAGAGTAAATTAGGAATGTCCAACTTTGGCAACTTTAAAATATGTGGACTTCAATTCTATGCTGGCTGGGGAATTCTGGGACTCAAAGTCCACACATCTTAAAGTTGCCAAGGTTGGACATGCCTGGATTAAATTTTCTTCCCCACTTTCTCTCCCCAATCATTATGAATTCATACTATGCTAAGAGTAGGTATAAATGTGTGCATGGATGTGACAGATATATAACAAGTCAGGCGTGGTGTTGTGCTCAAAGCCTTTGGTCATAATACTGTGCCAGCCATGCTGAAAAGCTTGAAACACTTATATTTTCAGTCACTCTATTTCATAGCCTCGCAGCCACAGCTACCAAATTGCTATTTTTGATGTGACAAAAGAAGAACATTATTAATCATACAGGAAGTGATCAAGGGATTATTTTTAGTTAATTTAATGCAGTGTAATTGAATTTCAGTTGTATGAAATCACATTTGTGTATTTATCTGCAGTATTAATTGCCTGCTCCAGTCAAAAGACTCTGGGTGGGCTAAAGCATGGTCAAAACTGTAATAACAGTAAACCATCCAACCCCAGTGGATGCCTCTAATAATCAGTTAGGATTGAAGAAACAGTATTTATGTCTGATGGAATTTAAGTTTTTATTTGGGCTGGACCCAGTTTGTTTGACCTACCTTGTTTTTATGGGTAGCTGGGCCCCACTCCAAGAAGCCACACATCTTAAAGTTGCCAAGGTTTAGAAACACTGGCCTAGAGTCACCCATCCAGCTGCCATTTTAGAATGCATCTAAAACAATATTGAAGAAATGTTGATTCCCAGAGGGACCAGAAGATAGTGGAGAAAACTTTGAGTCTGGAACTTTTATTCCTCTAGAAACATCTCCTCTTGACAAACCTTTTCATCTTTCCTTCAGATCTGTGATTTTGGTTTGGCCCGGGTAGAGGAGCCGGATGAGTCCCAGCACATGACTCAAGAGGTTGTTACTCAATATTATCGGGCCCCTGAAATCCTGATGGGCAGCAGGCATTATGGGCATCCAATTGATATTTGGTCCGTGGGCTGCATTTTTGCTGAGCTCCTGGGCAGACGTATCCTCTTTCAGGCCCAGAGCCCAATCCAGCAGGTATCTTCAACAGCCTTTGAAGAAAGAGTTGCGTGTATGATTGCAGGTGGCATGGAAGGATATTTCAGCTTGTGGTTCTACAAAATGTCCATCGTAAAGAAGCAAACTCAGCTGTCTTTCTCCTTCTCTGTTTCTTCTTCTCCCCTTCCTTTGGTCCACGGGTGGCAGTTGGACCTGATTATGGACCTCCTGGGAACTCCTCCAGTTGCGGCCCTCCGTTCAGCCTGTGAGGGGGCCCGGGCCCACATCTTGCGTGGTAGTCACAAGCCAGTGAGTATTGCCAGGACTGTGAAGGAAAGAGCTGTGGGAACAAAGGAAGCCTGTTAATCACTTTGCCTCTTTTTTTCTAGCCATCGTTGTCTGTCCTTTACATGCTCTCTGGAGAAGCGACCCATGAAGCTGTGCATTTGCTCTGCCGGATGTTGGTCTTTGATCCAGTGAGTTGGTAATGTAGTCCAAGGAAATCTTTAGGCCAGTCAGGTTGTCTCTCTTTCTCTCTCTCTCTTCTTTTTCTGTCTCCCACTTACCTCAAGAGTGTTGTTAGGGGGATAAATGAATTGCTTTGAATTCGGTGGCATATAAATTAGATGGGTGGGTGGAACAGGTAGAAGTAAACTGCCAGAAATGCCAGAGGATATAAAAAGTATACACCCACTCCTCATTTAGTGACAACCTTACTTAGCAACCATTTGCAAATGCAGTGGTAATAAAAATGTCATTTTTTAACCAATGCATGTGTTTATGACCAAATTCATTCCGAAACACTGGAATGAGAATAACGATGAGGTAGGTGTATGAGAGAACTTTAATTGAATGAGACAGCTGCAGCCCATGATCTTTGCAGCATCTCTCAATCCCATTTTCACTTAGTGACCATTTTCTTAACAGCCTAGCTGTTGGAACACTAAGCAGTTGCTAAATGAGGAGTGGGTATACACGTGGGCTTTGCAAAACTCAAGATATCCCCAAAGCATTTGCAGGGCCTGGAGACTCATTTTTCTTTTTTGAAGAAAGCCAAAACATCAGGACTTTTATCAAATTTTATGCCATAAGATCTCTGAAATTCTGTGTGCATTTAGGAACGGGATCCTCAACATCTTCAAAGAGAGAGCAATCTTACCAAATTTCAGGCCATTTAGATTTTTCAAAACAAGTATTTCCTGGCCCTGTGCCATCATGCAATAGTATATGGTGGTGATAGTAGCTGAAAAGGTTGCTGAGCTTGTTACATGCTTCCATATATTCCTGAAAGGAAAGGTAGGTTGTAATGTTAGCAAGTTAAGTGTCCTCGACTTACGAATGGTCACTTAGTGCCGTTTGAAGTTACAAAGGACCCCACAAAAGTTACTTATGACCCAGTTTCGAAGTTGCAATGTCGCATGATCACATTTTGGGTGCTCAGCAACTGGCCTACATTTATGGCCATTTGCAGCGCACTGTGGACATGTGAGTGCAGTTTACAGTGTTTTTGATGGAAATTGGCATTTGTTTCTGATTATTGGCAAAAAAACAGCCCATTGCAAACAATGAGTTAACTTAACAACCATGGCATTTGCTTAATGACCGTGGCATTTGCTTTACAACTGCTATGTTCACTTAACGCAAAAAGGTCATAAATCAGGTCAGTCATGTGATGACCCACTTTACAACCATCACTACTTATGACCTAATTGCTAGGCTTAGTTATAGTTGTAAATCTGTACTGCTCAGCCAATAAAGAAAGAAGTGTTTCAAAGGCTGAGATGACGGGGCCTCTAGTTGTGCCCCAAGGATCATGCTAAATCCATTCTGCCATGTTGTAGCCTTATAACAGAATATTTGTGCTGGGAAAAAAAATCACAGTTTTCCTCAAATTCAGACAGCTTTTTTGAGATTAGGGGAGCTTTAGTCTTTGCAAATGGAGGTTGAAAATTGCAAATATGTAAAGGATGAGATAAGTGCACGTTCTTTTACTTTACAAAACTCATCTGAAAAGAAAAGGAGCTTCTGTTCTCGAAAAGGAGCATTATTAATGTGCAAATTGATGTCAATCTTATCATAAAATTAGGCTGCAAACATAAATCTGCTTTATTGACAGGGCTTCTAACGATAGTCATCATACATCTTTTATTATAAAAGACAGTCCTTTATTTCAGAAAGCTGTCCATTTAGATTTATTTAATTATTTATTTTCTTGGTTTTGCTCTTGAATTTTTTATAAAGAAAAGTTATAAATATAAGCAATTATTTTAGAAAAAATTCTTTATGAACTTCTTTCAGATTTGCTCCTTTTACATGTTTATTATTTATTTCTTCCAAGAAAATATGGTTGTTGTCTTTATAGACTACTCCTGTCTGCCAACTCTGAGCGATATAGAACTCTTCATATATAATTAGGGTTTAAAAACATTCAATCAAGAAAAACATGGATTTATTACAGGATTATAGTCATATGTGATTATTACATGATGTAAGTCAGTTGCATTTGCCTGATCCCCTTAGAGATTTTTTTTATTTAATAAATTTATATTCTGCCTATCTCACTATCCGAAGTGACTTTGGGCAGCATATGCATTTAATAAATAAAATTTATTAAAATAAGATTTCTTGAAGGGGAATGCATATAGATAAAATTAGTGTTTTGTTGGAGGAATAGTTAGTCTCATCTTGCTCTATTGTAAGCCAAAAATAAAAAAGATATATTTTTGGCTACCCTCACTGACAGGAATAGGGAGCAGTGAAAAAAGACCCATTCCTTTGCAAACCAGGCACTGAATTGAGATTTCTTAACTGGTTGCAACTGTAAACCAGTGTTTTTCAACCTGAGCAACTTTAAGATGAGCACCGATAGAAGAGAATATTTGTAGCTCAGGATTGAACTGTAAGGTCCTTAGTGCTCTCTGAGCTTGGTTGTCTTCCTGCAGGCGTTTCATTACCAAACTAGATGACATCATCGGTGCTAAGTGATGTATAGATTTCAACTCCCAGAATTTCCCAGCCACCATGTTGAGAAACACTATGGCCAGTCATTTAGTGACCATTCAGAGTTACGGCTTACCTGAAAAGGGACTTATGACCTGGATCTGAAGTTCTGATGGTTGCCTCCCCCATCACCTGACCACATTTCATTGCTGTATTTCTGGCCATTTGCACATTCTGCATTTTATGATACTTTTGTTGAAAACCGGCACTTTCTTCCAGTTTTCGGCAAAACTATGCCATTGTGAACAATGGGTTTGCTTCATGACTAGGGCGTTTGCTTAATGATCACTGCAAAAAAAAATCACACAATTGGGCCAGTGACCCATTTTCAATTATTACAACATGTGACTAATGGGCAGCGATAGAATAACTTGAGGGCTCCCTGTTTACCATAGAATTCTCCCAGTGGGACTTCTTGGGTGATGCTCACTCTCCTTTTTTCTGCAGGCCAAGCGGATCTCTGCCAAGGATGCCCTTTCTCATCCTTACTTAGATGAGGGGCGACTAAGATACCACACCTGCATGTGCACTTGCTGCTTCTCTGTCTCCTCGGGCCGCATTTACACCAGTGACTTTGAACCCCGGGCCGACCCCAAATTTGATGGTTCTTATGAGAAGAACCTCACTTCTGTCTGGCAAGTCAAAGGTAGTTGATTGAGTCCAAACCTCCTCCCAGATCTGGGGTGTTCAGAAGGCTCCTTTCTTGTAATTGCTAATTTAGGAACTAAATATTGATTCCATCTTCCTACTCTAAGTAGGCGAGGCCAATTAATGCATATAATTCTTCCATAAATTGCACTAGACATAGACTTTGTGCTTTAACCTTTGGTCAAAGGTTGAAATTTTGGAAAGCAAGGGAGTTCCAGAAAGGCATCTACTTCTTTAATATAGTGTTTTTATTGTTGTTAGCCGCCAAGAGTCTTTGGATTTTGGCAGCATATAAATAAATAAAATAAATAAATATTTCTGCTTCATTGATTGTAAAGCCTTTGACTTTGTGGATCACAACCAACTGTGGCAAATTCTAAAAGAGATGGGAGTACCAGACCACCT
>JANHZU010005455.1:0-24238 GCA_032468055.1 Acrochordus granulatus | reverse complement strand
TCCTTTGTTCAGTGTATCTGCCCATTAATTTCACACTCCTTCGAAAATCTACCTCTTTTCTCCGACTGGGTTTCACATGCGCATGTGTTGTGGACACTTGTATTATTATTTTTTATTGGCAATTGACGGTTTCTTTCCTTGGCTGGTGTTTTTATCTCTTTTTATCAATTACCCCTTTTAATTTATGATCACAGCAGTTTATATAATAGTTTAAATCTTGAAAGTGTGCATATATTTCTTCCTTGTCTCTGGACAAAAACCCATGAGAGAGGGGAAAAAAAGAAACACAGAACCAATAACCTGGAAACTTGAACTGTCTTGGCTGTAATAATCCCCCCTTCCTTAATTTAATTGTGTTCCATAGTAGCTGAATTAAATTTATGCTGTATATTTTTCTCCTGCTGTGGGTTTTGTTTGTCTCTTGGTTTTTTTCCTCCGAACGAAACCAGTTGTTCTCATTCTGAGCAGATGACAAGCTATTACCTGAGTTAAAAAGATAAGTCTGATAGAAGGAAGTATTGCTTTCAGCCCACAGCGCTGAATGGGTGTGTCCAGGAAGTGATGTGACTCGCCATGTATCCCACATCCTTTCTCCATAGTTGCTAAAGGCAAGACAACAATAAGAAGCTCTTCCAAGATCAACATGATTGAACATTGAAGAAAAAGTAATCCAGCACAATACAACCAACATCTGAGGTTAGATTTTTTCCTTCCCCTTCTTCCAATCCCCACCCCCTTAAGCGTAGGACTTTTTCGGTGCCTCCGAGCTGAAAGCAATCTTAGTGTTTCTCACCTACCTTCCTTCTTTAACATTTCTCCCACCTGGCTGGAGTTATAACTTCAGACTTCCCAGTTAATATCTGAAGGGTGCCAGGTCAGAACAAGCAGCATAAGAAGCTAATTGCTAGTTTAGACTTTACATTAATGTTATTTTGGACTTTTATTTTTATGGTGATTGATTAGGTTTATATCCCATCTTTTATCTGAAAAACTCCATTTAGACTTGTTTGATAAGTTCGGGATATTTTACCGAGCACTTTGAGGCAATTTGAGGAAGGATCTTCCTAATCATTCTTCAGTTTTTTAATATCACCATACATCCCTCCTTCAACCTTGTGTAATCCAGATATTTTGAGCTATACAGCAACTTAAGAGTTGATTCCAAAAAGTGCTTTGTGGGCACAAATGTAGTGTCTGTCTGCAGTTCTTAAAAGTAGCTGTGTCTTTTCTTGGGATCTCACAATTGCCCTCAGCAGTTATCATGACGTTCCAGGAAAAGACACAGCTGCTTTAAAGAGTTGCGGATATGTGCTACATTTGGTATATAAGTCCAAAGCAATGCGTGGTCCCAGTATTGAAGCAGTACGAACTGGGGCAAACTGCCCAGTGAGAAGATACAATCAGGGCTTAGAAAGACATGAAAATGGTTGAGATTTGCAAGGCAGAGCTTTTTGTTCTATTTCCTAGTCACTTGTCTTCTAAATGTTATTAGGCTACAATTCACCAAATTTTTAGCCATTGATAATTTTAGTGGCTGAGTCTGATTTGGAGAACTCATCCTATACATCTGGAGAACACCAAGTTAATACCCAATGCATTTAGATTTAAGGAGTTTTGTTGGACTGCCAGATATGAGCTGCTTTGAGTTGTTAGGCTGAGTTTACGCAACTCTGCTCACATCCCTCAATTACGTCAAAGATTGCTCGCTCTTTTAAAAACCCTTCTCTGAGCTGTCTCTTCCCGTTTGCTTCCCCATCCAGCTTTTTTTTAACAAAAGTAATATTGGCTCCTGATGAAGGTGTGATCTGGCTTGTTTCTTATCCATTTGCTGTCATGTTGGGTCTCCCAACGAGTGTTGAGATGCCGCCTCCTTCCACTGCCTCCCCACTAAGTGACTGTGGTAACTGTTTGCTGATCATGGTAAGCCTCGCCATCACTGCAGCTGTGTTCATAGTGGTCTCGGCTGTCCTCTGCGAACAGGTTTTCCGTGGGTCCCTGCCCCAAGAAACAGAAGCTGTGCCAACAGTATGGAGACAAGGTGGGACATTGTGGATTGAGCCCACATGCGATAATAGCCAGCCAGATGTCCTCTCAAGGCCGTCAGATACCGTTCCACTTTGGATTCAGCGTTCAAATGATTGGTTTATGGAAGCTTCTCCTTCAGGACTGGGGAGCTGCGATTCCATTGAGGACCCCCAGAGAGAGACACCCACTCTTACCCACTCTAGCCCTCTCTGCAGCCACAAGGAGCCATCATGGGGGTTCCAACCTCACATAACTCTGCCAGACATTGATAATTTCTTCCGACACAGTAGTCATGTTACCTATAGTTCTCAGCACTTGGTTTAATTGAAAGTGTCCAAGGCAAAAGGCCTCTTATGTTTTCCTCTCTGAATACAAGGTTCAAAGATCTTAGAGTAGCTTACCTGATGGTTGATCAACTACATTTTTTGCTTCAAAACATACCCTCCGAAATGCTTTGACATGTGCATCTGTGTAAGTGAAAAAACACAAGCTTTTGTTCCATGAGTCACTTCTACTTAGGAGCAAGAGAGGAGAATGGAAAATGAGTTATTAAAAAGGTCTAGATCACTGTCATCTTGCTGTCATTTAAAAACTAAGATGAAAGGATATCAAAACTGGATTTCTGGAATGAGAGGTGTGAACCTTGGAAAAAGATGGTAGTCATAAAGACAATTGAAAACAGAAACTGATAACTATTTGTATCATATACAGGTAGTCCTCGACTTATGACCGGTTGCTTAGCAAAGTTATGATGGACCTCCCTGGGGATACTTATGAATGGTTCCAAAGTTCCAATTCCTCCCATCCCTGGGATGATCAGATCCATCATGGTTGTAAGTTCAGGGCTACCTGTGTCCTTTAAAAAAAAAAATTCAGAACTTCTATGTGCCATTCATCTCTCTCCCGTGATTTTTCTGCACCTTCAAAAATCCCTAAATTATATCCCCCAGGTAATGTATTTCTGTCATCTGCCACCTAAATGTATGTTAGCGTAAAAGGAAGGGACCTTTTCCCTTGTTTTTTTATATTCAGCACAGCCATGAAGGCTTAACTTCTCCTAACCAGCCTGCCCCAAAATTAAGGAACACTCTGAAGGCAGTATTGAATTTATTTATTCATTGGTAATGAGCATTTTCTTCTATAGTGCCTTGGTTGCAGATTGTTCTCCATAGTGACTGGATTGGACTAACCTCTGGGCCTTATCATACTTAATTAAGACCTTATATTTTCCTTGTCTGAGGCAGAATGGAAAGATTGTGGAACTGCCTGTTCCTAAGAATAGAGGGTATAGATGTTAATTAATCTAATTTTAATGAAATGCACCAACCTGGTGTTCAAAATTTCCCGTCCTTTGACTTTTATAGTTCAGAGGACTGAACTGCAGTCCTTAAAAGCATGAATATAAGGGAAATGCCTATCCAAAAGACAAAAGCAGTTTAAAAAAACCTATAAAAATGAACCAAAGGCACGATACTGGGAAAAGTTGTATGTGAACACTGTTCACCCAAAATGGTTTGGAGGAAATCTTGATCTTGGTCCTTAATTGCTCCAGCCGTCTCTCCTACCTGTTTCTGCTTTTGGCTCCCGTGGCTAATTCGTGTGACTGCTCCATTGCCACGCAAGAAGAGACAGGTGTGAAGATTTACCTTCTCTCTGTTTCTGGAAGTTTCCAATATCCCTCTGATGTCCTTTGAAGGATGGCAGAACTGCAGGTTTCAATGCCAAATGCATCATTTCGTTGGTGGCGCTGCCAAGTTTTAGTCATCTTTGTTTTTACGGGTTCCTGTTTTATTGTTAGAATACTTTTAATCTGATCAGTTGGGTTGGACATCTTGCAATAGGAATAAAGACAGTTGCTTGTAACACGGACTTTGATAAACTACCTCTTCAAAGCGTGGCTTTGTGTTCTTTTGTGGTCTCGAGTCATAACTGGATTGGGGGAAACCATACAGAAGAAAGAAAGAAAAAGGCTGCACGATCTCGAGGCCAAGCTGAAATGCAAAACTAAACCTGGAGATCTGAGCCGGTAACCATTAGAAAAATGGTTTTACCGTCTGCGCCTGAGCACTTGTTTTCCTGCATGATCTGAATTAGGCCAAATTTAGTATTCCTCCATAAACTCAAGGGTAGCTTTGGGGTCTTATGGCCCTCCAAGGCTTCCTGATGCACAGTCTCAGCCGTCCTGGGAATTATACATCAGGAGCATTTGAAAGGGAACAAATGAAGACTGCAGGGTTGTGGTTGTGGGGAAAACAGGAGGAAGAAGGTGTGTTAAATATGTTCTCCGCCTTGGGTGGTCTGTAAAATAATAAAGGCGGATACAAATGAATAACGTGGCACATTTTCCCTGGGCACATCTGCTCTCACTGGTTCAATTGGCCTGTAGAAGTTTGCTTATGTGTTGAGTTGTTCAATGGGCTTAAATGTCCCCCAAACACTTGACAGCTCTGAGCAACTTACAGCGCTGTCCAAAAGTCTTCGGCCACCCACCCCGCTTTCCTTTAGCCAAGTTTTGATGAGCGTAATTATTTTTCGGCCTCTGTATTAAGATTCAAACAAAATACAGGAAATATGCACGCAAAATGTAAACACGGTTTTCAGAACGGAATGGCTTCGTCAAAAGTCAATGTTGAATCATCAGTACTAAATACTTGCCACTTTAGCCTACGGGAGCTGGGTTTTGTTTCTTTTTTGCTTTTTCCTATTTTGAATACCGCGTACAAATTTCCTATATTCTCTAGTTGTATTCTCATGACAGACATAATTATGCATGGTCATTATCCAATTGCTAAAACAGGAAATCTAATGGTGGCGTAAGATTTTTGCACAGTACTGTATCTCCATACATAAGATCAAAAGTATATGGGTAGTCCTTGTTTAATGACTGATCCCTTAGCAACCGAAGTTACAATGGACCGCCCCCTGCCAGAAAGCTATTTACGACCCGGTTCCGGAGTTCCAACAACTACACACATGCCTGCAATCACATGACTGCATTTTGGGAACTTGACAACTAGCTCAGCTTTATAGCTGGTTGTTGGGTTCTGTGGTCACATGACTGCAATTTACAACGTTTTTCGCTGTTTCTGGCCAAAAACGCTCTTAGGAATAATTGATTCACTTAATCACACTGTAGAAAAAGTCATAAAATCTGCTCCAGTCATGTGGATGCTCGGCCTACATCCGTCATGACTTAAGACGGAACTTCCACATTCCATTATGGTCGTAAGTTGAGGACCATCTGTATGTAAGATGAGAAACTATCAAAATGGCATATGCAGAAGAAGTGAGGGAGATACTGATGTTACATGTCATGCCTCCGTGTACAAGGTTTTACATGTCTTCTCTCCAGCCCCCTGTTTTGACACAGTTCTGTCGTGATTTCGGAAGGCAGGCATTTAGGACTGGTTGCAGCCTATATAGGACTCGTCAGAGTCTATTTGACGTTCATCAGATGTAGGCAGCCAGGATGACACTAGTCATCAGATATCAGATATCACTATCAACCAGGATAGACACTGGTCACAGAGTGCTTGCCGCCAGGTGGTCAGTGTGAATGGAGTGACGTCAGAAAGAAAACAGTAACGTTCAACAATCAAACAATCCACCAGGAACACCAGACCCCACATTACAGGAGGGAACAAACTCACAACATCCCAAGGCCTGCTGGAGCAGGCATGTTTTAAGAGGGACTGGTGATGTGCCATCAAGCCAGTATCCACTCTTAGTGACCACATAGATTTTTTTCCACAATGACCTATCCCTCACCTGTTCTTCAAGGTCTCCTAACCCTTCGCCACGAGAACCATCCACCTTGCTGCTGATCACCCTCTTCTCCTGCCTTCTACCTTTCCCAGCGTTCAGGCCTCCTCCAGAGAGGAGGACCAGTTGAGCCTGGTCATTTGTGCCTCCGGTAAGAAGACTGGGCTGATTTGCCTGGCTCTTGGCTCAAGAGCCTTTCTAAAGGGGGTGCGGTGGCTCAGCGGATTAGTGCCGCCAGTATGTCGACCAGAAATGGCCGGCACTCTGGCTGGTTCAATCCGCAAACTCCGCATGACGGGGTGAGCTCCCGTCACTTAGCCTCCAGCTCCTGTCCACCCAGCAGTTCGAAAGCACGTGAAAATGCGAATAGATTAATGGGAACCTCCTTCAGAGGGAAAATTGCTGGCCGGCAAAATCAATGGAGCAGTGAGTCGGCACGACGAAGCAGCGAGTTGGCGCGAAACTCGCCCATCCCAGGGGCAGAGCAAGGAATCTCAGAGGATGCCCGGATATGAACATCGCCAGCCAGCTGAGGGGGGCAGGGTAAAAATTAAAAAAAAAAAGCAATGTATAATCCCTAACCTATGTAAGCCGCCAAGAATCTCTGGAAATTGGCGGCATAGAAATATAATTAATAAATAAATAAAGAGATCTGGGCTTCCGAAGATTTCAGTGCTTGATGTTTCCCAAGAGCAACCGAATCATCACATCTCCAAGGCCCCTGCTGATGGCATTCCCCGAACAATGAGAACCCAAGGGAGCCTCTTCTTCCTGAATGAGGAGTTGCAATCGGAAGGCCATTCTGAAGTTATCCAGATCCCCTGGGTTGTAGGAGTCACAGCTGGCACCTTGGAGCCAAAGTGAAGTGGACATGTTATTTGAATGGACAGTTGTAGCTACTTGAGCTGTTGCAGATAAGCCCTCAATTAGACCTAACCCAGGATTCATCAACTGTCTCAGATCAAAGAGTGGGGTCCTTGCTGCTCTCTGAGCTTGGTTGTTTTCTTGCAGGCGTTTCATTACCCAATCTGGTGATGCACTGATGATGTTCCCTAGATGGGTAATGAAACGTCTGCAGGAAAACAACCAAGTTCAGAGAGCACCAAGGACCCCATAGTTCAACCATAGCTCCAATATTCTCTTCTGTGACTGTTAGACTGAAAAACATAATAGGTTTGTCTGTCCTTTGAAAATACAGGCAGGAAGATTCCTCCGCTTCTTCCGACGGATGCTCCTCAAAATGTGCATGGAAATGAAAAGGTTTCAAGAACCTTCTGCGAAACAACAGGATAGAATGAAAATTTCCAACCCAGGCAATAAAGCCAGTACAACAATCTCTACATTGGCTTGTTATCCCTGCTGTTTGTTTCCTACCCTGACTAAAAGACATTGAGCTAGCTGGCCGCCGAGAACACGAGGAAAAAAGTTGAGATTAACTCACATAACCTTTGAAGCTTCTTTACTGAATCCTGATCTTATTCTTTTACTGTTGAGTATCTTCCAACGGGGCTGTTATCAAGCTCTCCCAGACTGTTTCCTTTCCTGTTTCTTACAAATTCCTTCACTAGTTTCATTTCTTGAAGAAATGAAACTAGTGAAGGAATTTGTAAGAATTCAGTGTCCAACTGAAGCACTTCCCCAGCCTGATATCTTCATGCCTGATATTATTGCTCCTAATTCTCAACATTTATTAGGAAGCATTCTCATCTCCGACAACCCCATGGATCGAAAGGGCACCAACTTTACATCTAGAAGGCGCTAAGTTCAATTCTGGTTTCAAAATAGGGAGGGACTGCAGGGTGTCAGGGAGTTTTAAAAGCTTATTTGGTTGGAATAGTTAAGAGGAACCAATAGCCTGACTTTAAAAGGCATAATACAGGTGGTCCTCAACTTACAACTCGTTGCAACTTTCTTGGGAAGTTTAATCAGCAGCACTGATGATGTTACCTAGTTTGGTAATGAAATGTCTGCAAGAGAACAACCAAGCTCAGAGAGCACCAAGGACTATACAAAGACCATTCAGTCTAACTATCTTCTGCTACAGCTAAAGATCACAGATTGCCAGCCTAGAAGAGAGCAAAAGAAGCATTGCAATCTTTATAATCAGCAAAACTAAATAATACCATTAGGCTGTATGCTAGACAAGTAAACAATTTCACAAAATTGTATGGTATTATCTAGTAGGATCAGAGGCTCAGGAACTTTGCGATGAGTTGTAGGATTTTAATGTCATGATATAACTTTCTTCCTTTCCCCTGTGCTCAGTCAGGAATTAACAGTGCTTGATGTTTCCCAAGAATTGGCATTATTTCAATTTATAATTGGCAGTATTTCCAATATTATAACCAATTGGCATTATAATCAATAACCTGAGCTCTGCTGATGAGACGATTCTAACAGCTAAAAATGCAAATGATTAGCAAGCTCTAGTAAGGAAAGTCAAAGAGCACAGTGAAAAAATGGGAATAAGATTAAATATAAAGAAGAACAAGCTAATCACAACAGAATGGATCGTGAAGATATTGAAGTGTGGGAAGTTTCTGCCTTTTAGGATCAACTGTCAACACCAAAGGAACTAGCGGTCAAGAAATGCAATCGAGTCTGGGGCTTAGAATAGCAATTGAGATATCAGAAAAGAAATTCAGATGCTGTGATGCAACCATTCTCAACCTTGGCGAGTTTAAGGTGGGTGGACTTCAACTCCCAGAATCCCCCAGTCGGCATGAAACTTGCTGAAAAGTTTCAGCAAGCTGAAAGTTGCCAGGGTTGAGAAACACTGCATCACGTGTCTATATTTGAAGAGAATCATGCAGGCAGTAGTTTTTCATGCGATGCTCTATGGAGGTTCATGCTGGATATCAAAGAAGCAGGGTACAGTCAAAAGAATATTGATGCTTTTAAGCTTTGGTTAAAGCTCTCATTGGAGAAAACTCTTGAGGATGCAGCAGACGAGCAAAAAAACAAGCAACGGGATCATTGAACAAGTCAAGTCAACGTTCTCACTCAAGGTACAAATGACCAGACTCATATTGCAAAGACCCAGATCTCTGGAGAAGCCTCAAATGCCAAGAAACTTTGTGCATTTATCTAACATCTCCAGGCTAGGATCAATACTCAGTAAAATCTTGCATCACGATCCAAATTTAGTTCCCCACTCCGAACACATTTTCAGGTTACTGGCCGCAAGAAATTGGTTGACATGATTGCTTGACAGAGTTGACCAAGATCGTAATTATGTGTTGAGAAACTGGGTTTGATTGCTTCTCGTGTCAAGAAAGTAATCTCTCCACAGGCTGAAGTAAGGTAAGATAAAAATATAAATACCGTAGATGGAAAGAAAATGGGAGGGAGGATCCACAAAAATCCAATTATTCCAGTTTCTATTCACAATGACGTATTATAACTTGGAGAAAAGGTGACTTATATATGAGGTAACAAAAAGACAAGGATTGCATTTAGGGCAAAAGATTGGGGTGGCCCCAAATTTCTGATAGTACTTTCATGCCAGTTGCCCAAACTGGATTTCAGAATGGATCATATTTCCTTATTTTTCTATCACCTCAATGGAAGAGGCAGAACCTTCCCAGGAACGACTTAAATAAATCTGGTTGATAAATACAGAAATAAACCATTTTCAATAGGTTGTGCGTTATTAGTGTTGCTGTTAATTAGTTATAATACAGCTATCAAATCCAGTGGACTCAGGGGAGCTTTCAAAATAGAACACTAAATTAAAACAATTAAAAACTTAACAGAACAACTGATAAAAGTTTGATATAATTATAGGGAAAGAGTGAGCCCAGACCTTTTCCTTCTTGTTTCCTTACTGAATGTCTACTTTTATGATGAAGTAGATTTTTCTATTATGAGAAAAAACTAAATGTTTTGCTCAGTGAAGAAACAATAATCTCTAAACTGCTTAGATTAAAAGATTTTATTAATAATGCATCAAAATCAAGATCTTTCAAGTTCTTTCGCTACCCAGAGTGGATTCCGATACTCTCAAAAAAGCAACTCAGCTACAGGAAAATTACGGAGGATAAGGGGGAATTGTGGCTGAATTTGAAAATCTCATCACTTGTATCAGTGAACTTTTACTGGGCGCACGCTATTAGTGTATTATAATAATATTATAATGAGTCTGGTCATTTGTACCTTGAGTGAGAACTTTGACTTGACTTGTTCAATGATCCCGTTGCTTGTTTTTTTGCTCATCTGCTGCATCCTCAATTATTGATTATATTAGGATAATGTATAATATTATTATACATTAATACTGAATATTAATGTATTCAGTTAATAATTAATTGAATTAAAACAAGAAATAAAGTAATTAATTAATACACATTAATTTCAATTTCTTAGTGAAACAGAACCTCGAAGGACCTCGAGGAGTCAAATATTGTGGTGGTGGAGAAAATAAGGATTGAAAATAAAATGGAGGTTGCACTCTTTTTCCTCCCTGTCTTTGGGACATGACTAGGGTCAACCCCTGCTCCTCTATTTGCCTAACCCTACCAGGCCTAAGTTGACCCTCCCTGCCTCAGATAAAGCCCCACTCCTCCACCATCCCATTTGGACCAAATAATAGAAGGTTACAACACAACTCAAGGGCAACCTTTACAAGGGAGTTGAAACCTAAGAGAAACCCCAACTTTTCATCCTCAATCAGGGACTTGCTCCTGATTATTTATTTATTAAATGGATTACCTCCACAGTCCATCTCCTTAACACTCCTTAAGTCCAGCTCTGCTAGCCTCTGAAAGGGCTGCTTTGCCTAACCACAGATATAACCCCTAGTGCAGGGACAACAACCTGCCTAATTTCCCCAAAAGTTGCCAGCCAATCAGATCCCAAGCGTTCCCCCCTTGTGGCACCCAGCTTCTATAAAAATCTTGGCTCTGTCGTCGTTCCAGGTCCCTCTTTATTGTAAAGCAGACACCCCACGTTGCAATAAATACAGTTCCTTCTTCTCAGCATAATGCTCTCTACTTCAAAATTTTCCATGACATTTTATGATTAAATGGATGCAGAATTAAAATAGATACAGAGATGGAACTGTGGGAATTTCAGTGGAAAAAGAATATTAAATTTACTACCAATATTACACCAAGGGAGAATTAGCATAAGATATTTTATGGCTGGTCTCTTCTCCAGTCAAGATCAGTGAAACAAGTAACTCCTTTTCTGCAAAGTGCTGGAAATGGTTGGATTTTGCTTCCATATATGCTGGCAATGTTGCAAAACTTAACAATATTGGAAAGGAATTCATCACAGAATGGAAAAGATTTTGAAGTCATCATTATATTTCAGTCTGAGTTATTTTTATTAAAGTGTGCTAAACCATCCATTATTATATATATACATGCACGCGCGCATGCACACTGAATTGGCATTACTTATGGTATATGCTTTTTATTAGAAAAGATCTCTTATCCCCTCTGTGGAGCAATGATTAATTAAATTATGGGAGTATGCATGGATGTCTCGAACAACTTCATATCTGAAGAGTAAATTTGATGTACAATTCAGTCTTATTTAGAAATCATCAGACAATCATACAGTTTTAAGTTCTAAAATTTAGGTTAAACTGATATATAATGCATACATTATTGACAGTATTCTTTCAATATACTGCTTATTATTTATAGCTTTTCTTTTCTTTTGTTTATTAATTTCAATAGTGCCAACCACTTTTTTTTTTGTCTGTTTGTTTCAGTTCGGTGGAGACATCTCTTGATTTGAAATTGGCTATAAAATATTGTATAGCTTGCTAAGTCATTAATGACACGTTAGAATATATTTAACCTATGATGTTTTAGATTTGCCAGTTATCCAAGGTTGATGGCTGTCCATTTGTCTGTTAGTATTTATATTAGCTAAAAAGATAAAGGTAAAAGGGTGTGCGATGGCTTGAGCGGTTAAGACGCTGGGCTCGTTATTAGCTATCCCTCCTTTTTTTCCTACATTTCCTATATTCTTTTAAAATTGGCGCTTGTATTCTCATTATTCGTTTTCTTTTTTTCTTTGGAATTATAATGAAAATAATATATTGAACAACGCTCAGCTTGATCACTGAGCACAGGAACATGAGCAGCACTCTTCTATATTCGTGAAGATATAGGAAGCTCTTTCCAGTTGATCCCTAGTTCAGAATGCTTAGGAATGCTCATTCCCATAGGATGGGAACTGAAAAGGAGAACGCTAAAGGAGACAATAATATAACTTTACAGTGTTGAAACAGTCCCTGTATTCACAGCCTCAGAGGTCTCTTCCTAAATCAACCGTGGTGAGCCGTAGAATACGGCACACTAAGATGTCTCTTTCATTGGGCAACCTCTCTTAACCCATCCGCTCTGGAGTTGCTTAGTTTAGGCATCAGCAGAGAAAGAGTACACATTTTCTGAGATTTGCCAAGGTTTTGTGTCTTCCACCAGGACTTAGTGTTAATCTTTGGGAACTACCACGAAAAAAAGTGTCCCTTGTTGTAGTTATTAAGAGCATCTAGGTCTAAGCTGCATAACACTTGCAAAACGCTCAGAGGAACTCAGGGGGAGGGGGAGGACCGCCCTAGACATGCGAGAGATGATAAGAGCTTAACAGTTTTGACATGTGTCCCTTTTTCTTCAGTCCAAAACATGCACTCAAGACCGTAGCGTGGTAAGGCAAAAATTTCTGACTTCTTGCTTCTGTCTGCTTTGGACTCACCTGAAAAGTGAATTAAAATGTTGAGCTCCATCTTCAGTTTTATTTGTTCATCATTTCAAGACCTTCTGCTCAATTTCTTTCCTAGATTCTTCATACGCTTGTTTGTCATGTGCTTGTTTGTGTGTACTTGCATATGACTCACCTTTTGAATTTCAGCCTGTGTGGGGTTGCAAAAGACACAGGAAGTCTGCTGAAATGCAAATATGACTTGTCTTTTCTGCCACTTGTGTGGAGTTGCCTGATGTTCTGTTTTTGGTTAGAAGAGATGAGACGTAGCCGCTTCTTGGGCTCTTGACTATAGAACATGTCTTCATGAGACTCATGAAGAATCTTGTGTCTTCAGAGTTACGCTTTAATCCTTTGTCTATGCTGATGATAAATCAGGAGAGTATAAAACTAGAGGAAAAATATAAATAAATGGAACAGAACCCTTCATCCAGGTCTTCAGTCTCATAAGGGTTCTATGGAACTGAAGTTATAGAAATGGGTGGAATCACTCAAACCCACTTCCTCTATGAATATAACGGTTAGTTCTTCCTTTTTTTCTTTTTCCAGCAATACCACCTGCTTGGGTTTATTCACTTCTTCCTGCCCAGTCAAGTGAGAACGGGGGAGAAGGAGGCAGCTGATGCTGAGCAGATGAGAACCTTCCCTTGAAAACCCCAGGACCCATCTTGTGTGAAGAAACCTACAAGAAGGTGTGGCAGAGAAGGTGGGTGGGTGACGGGTGATGCATTTTACTTATTCAATCACTGCAAAATACAGGATATCAGTAAAAAAAGGAGGAGAGAGTATTAGTATATCTAGTACTAATATCTAGTATTAGACTAGAGAGGGATGTAAGCTTTATTTTTGTACTTCAGCCAAATGATTTTCACTTTGCTTGATCACCAAATATAGTGTGATATCTATGCCTCAATTTTAGATTCGAATAACCTTGCAAGGTGGATCGGGGTTCTGATTTGGCAGAGAATTTGAATGCAAGGTTTAATCAAACTAGTGTACAGGTCTTCTCCAAATCAAGGCCTTCTCCTATGGGTCAAGCTCTGAATCCCATCATCTGGATCAGACTTACACTATCTGGAGAATATTGGTTTGAGAATGAACCTTTGCTACATCATGTTGAGAAAAGGAGATGTTAGTGGGCTGAGAAAAATTTGAAAAGGAAGCTGGCATGGAGGTTCTACCATCCTGATCTTCTCTTTTACCCTCCCAGGAGCCACTTTCAGGTTGCATTAGGAGGGAATCCTTTTCAAGGCAGCAATGGGTGTGTTGCCGCAGCAGATGGTGAATGGTGGGGAAGTAGGAACGGAGATTTAAATGAAGAAAATATTTTGGACCTGTAAGCATTAATTCCCAGACTACCTTAGAGGTCTTACTCTTCTTCATCCAGTAGCAATCTTGAATCTTTGGCAGATAAGCCTTGTAACCAAATCCTAGCATTACAACTCAGTTATGTGGGCTTCATGCAGTGAAGAGCAACGTCAACTCCTGATAATGTTTGCCCCACAAGACTCACTATTTTTTTAATCATTTCTGGCCAGTCATGCCACAGTAGCACCACCAGATTGTCACTGCCAACATGGAGAGCTCAGGACATAGCTGAGGCTGTTGAATATGAAAAATAGAACAGACACTTCTCAGATGGAAATAAATTTTCAACAGCAGGCTTGACCTTCCTTAAAAACCCTGACAGCTGAGCTGAATTAGAGTTGGATTCTCTTGTTTCTCTAATTTTCATTCCATTTTCCTAATGTGGTGTTTCTCAACCTCAACAAGATTAAGATGTGTGGTCTTCAGCTCCCAGCATGCTGGCTGGGAAATTCTGGAGTGGACTTCAGCTCCTAGCATGCTGGCTGGGAAATTCTGGGAATTGAAGTCCACACATCTTAAAGTTGCCAAGATTGAGAAACACTTTCCTAATGTCCTTAGCCTACATTCCCCCCCTCCAAGTCTCTTATTTTTTAACCATCAAATACAGATTACTCTGGAACCTGGATTTCTTTGATGGGGCAGTCAAGCTGTGACACCTTGTATCTTCCCTGTGGATTGAGAACCCCTGCCATAGTGTGGTGGCCTAGCTTTCTCTTTCTTAGGCACACCATCACCGAATCCAAGTTGCAGAAGTGACAAAATTCTCCCTGCCTTCTGCTGCTTGTAGGATTCTTCTGCTGCTGAGCAAGTCAGGCTAATTCTCAAACCCGACGTTAAAAACAGGTGATGCGTGGATGAAGACAAATTGTGAGTTCTTTGGGCTGGTGGAATTTCTTTTTTCTCTTGCTGGTGGAAGAGACCGGATGTCAACTATTCCATCTAGCTCAGGACACATCTGCATGTGAGAATTCCTGTAGGAGCTCATTTGCTTTCTGGTTTCTGGTAATAGAGTTACCAAAGGAAGAAACAACAGTAGTGGGTTTATTAGAAAAAGTACTGACCTTGAGGCAGCTATAAGTCATGTGGGTTTTGGGAGAGTAGAGAAGTCGTAAAGGCCTTTCTTATCTAGAACACAATATTTTATTTTCATAGCTCTCTAAATACTCCAGCTGTTGTTCTGTTCTCGATTTTAATGGTCTTGCATTATCCAAATCAACTTGGATTTTTAAGTTTAATGACATTCTATCAGCAAAACTGTTTCAATACAAAACAAGCATGCTGTGTACTACTAGGTGTGATGATGGAGTTTTAATGACCTCGATAAAAGAAGAAGCTGCCCTAAGGATGAATAGAATGCATTAGTAGCCATCCAGGCTGAAATCTGGGGAGGCAGAAAGGGTACTCCCATTTGATGGGAAACATGAAGCAAATGTTTAAATATAATATTTCTTTTAAATATGCAATTTTTAATAAAAAAACACATCCTAAGCAAACAGAGATAAAGATAGAAGTATTTCCAGCATATCAGCAGCAAGCAAAGACTGTTTTTGAAATATAAGTAGTTGCAACACTAGAAAGTTGCTTTTTAGTTTCTGTTTCCTTGCAATCTTGACAAACATCTTCAGTAAGTGGATGAGCACTTGGGAGCTTGCACTATCATAGTCTTTAACCACACTTGAAGGATTCTGTTTCCTGTGAATAGTTTGGGAATATTTTTCTGTCTGGCTTTCTGTTGTACTTTCTTGAAATGAAGCTCTCCTCTTCTCTCTTTGTTCATGAAGAAAAGTCTCCAAACCCCTGAATTCTCATTTCGTTGAGTTGGGTATAGCGTTGATCGGAAGTTTCCCACCCTGTGAAGCAGGACGGAGGGTGGTAAGAAATCTCAGGCTGACAAACCCACGGTGTGATCATTTTTTCCTCTCTCTCTTTTTCAACCTTACCTCCAACACAAGACTGCCCTGGAAGGGTGAAGAAGATGTTGCCGCGCATAAGTCACCAACACACAGGCCCTCGTGGTTGCACAGCTCACAGGTTTTATGCCGAGTTTGATCTCATGGAAGCTAACAGCTGCAAGAAAGTTCTGTAGGATCTCTGAAGGTCGGTGGCAGCCACTTGACCATTTGTAAGAGACTCTTTGCCACTTGCATTCAGCCACCTTCCCCTTCTCTGATAGACTTCCCTTCTCTGGTTCTGTCACAAAGTCGACCCTCTTGATGTGGCTGGAAGAATATTACACGACAGACGGAGAACTTGCAGCAGTGGAGTGCTTCCAAGAGTTGCTCCTCAATGCTTGAATGAACAGCTCTTGGTTGTTTCCAGACAAAGGAGAAAGGAAAAAGTTGTTGTCCCCAAAACGGGTTGATAGCTTGGTGTCAGAGCCAAATTGACATCAAACACGAGGCGTGGATTTTGGTTGCTTTTTATTGCGGTACTGCGACAAAGAGGACCTCAGCTCTTAAATCAGCTGGTCCCCGGTCATCCGTTCTCAGTGATTTTTATAGGAAAATACACCCCCCATGTGCTGTCCCAACCCCTCCCGTAACATCCCGTAACAAAAAATATGGCAGGAGAGTGGTGTAGTCCAGAGTCACAGGACGGAGGGCCCTTTCCCAGAGAGCAAACAGACAGCGAAGCTTGGGAGAGGGTGAAGGTGGACCTTCCTAGGAGTTGCAGAGAATGTTCGGCAGTGACGCAGACAGCGGCTTTAATCTGGCAAGATTCTGTCTATGGGCGACTTCAGCAAAGATACTCCTTGGAAGTAACTCCACCTGTCATTCTTGGCTCCTTGAGCCTTACGAGAACTCATCATCTGCCCACTCTTAAGGCAAAGGAACCAAAGATTTTTTTTAAACTTTTTTCAGAAAGAAACTCCCATTTTTTCCTGTTTGCCATGTGTGTTAGTCCTGGTTTCCAGCTAATGTCATCCCCTGGGTAGAGAATATGTTTCTTGCCAAGCATCACTATTTCCTCACTTTACCTAGGACTAATGTGAAACACATGTGCTATTGCCGCCTAGTGGCCGAGACGCAATGTATTATTTTTAGAAAAGGCGCATGATCCATCTCTGGGCTTTCAGCCACATGGATGCAGATTGGCTATCAGATTGAGAGTAACATGAAAAGGGACTAAATGCCAACTATTGTTCCATTCTACAGATGGAACCACTGGTGACTTGTTATACTTTCTTTACAAGAGAACATTTGTAGCTCAGGATTGAATTGTGGAGACTTAGGTGCTCTCTGAGCTTGATTTTTTTTCTCCAGATGTTTCATGGCCAGACGAGGTAACATCATCAGTGCACTGATGAGGCACTGATGATGTTACCTAGTTTGGTCATGAAACGTCTGCAGAAAAACAACCAAGCTCAGACAGCACAGATACTATCTTTATAAAGCTGAATTCTGCACTCTTGCCACGTTCAGAGATTTTTCTGCAGAACTCACAATTACACAGACCTGCTGGTGATTCGTAGCTATTCTGCAGTAATGACACATGGCTTAAAGTCATCTTAAGAAGGGATCTGCTATCCTCTCCTTTCGGATTACAGTTCCGTTCTTTAACTGTCTGCTCATCAGCCTATTTTTAGCTGTGAAATTCTGGAATGCGTTTTCTCAGAGTGGATTATGAATGGGCTACCACTGATAAGGTGTCTCTTCTTCAGTATTCACAATTGAGCTAGGAATGGAGAAACGTACCTCTGGACCACTAGGATTGTGTGTGAGTGTGTGATTGTGTAGAGGCATCAAAAAAGTCGAGAGATGGTGGGATAGTGCTTGCAATTCCTCATCTCTACCCAAACAATCATAGGTAAGAGGCATATGGTACTATTTGCATCAGTCTGGGCACTGCGATCCAGGTGCATCTTTGGACATGGATCTTCATATACTCTGTGCATACAGGGAATCCCTGGGTACAATCCTTTGCCAACTGGGACCATTCCTCTACTTATATTGATGCTTCCAAATCATTCTGTCGTTATGCCCCTCTGCTTAAGCATAAAACTTTCTGGAAACTTATCTTACAACATCTCACATTTTTGTTCTCAGGTTCTTCTTAGCCTTCACATATTCCAGACCGAGATGGAAAAATCAAGATCCTTGTTCCAGCAAATCAATGACCACAAGATGCTCTTTGTGTTCTTCCTACTTTTTAACACAGATAGTCTGGTAGAGGGACAACATAGTAACACATCTTCTGTTCCGGAAAATTTGACCATCTCCCCAAAAACGTCAGACCGTTTAGATACAAACAGCTCACTTGGTCCAACACAGGGCGCATCTTTTCCAGAGGCTTCCAGAACATCTCTTGCATCACCTCTTCCGGAGCATCAAACAGCATCCCTTGAGAAAACATCTCCAATCTCAGAACAGGAAACAACACATCCTTCCATTGCAACCGACGCTGCTGCCCGAGAAGCGATTGCCCCAGAAACGAGCACCGATGCCGCAGGAGCCACGTCAACCCAGAATAAAACTATCACCCCCATCCTAAGCAATGTCACCATCTTTGCTCAGGGAAAAAGCCCTCATTCAGAAGCACAGGTGGTAAACGAGTCCAGCGCAACTTTCGACCAGAAGAGCGTTTCCGCTGAAGCGACTGTCCCACCAGACCCCGACGGTAAGCAGGCATTCTCTCCAACAAAGGATTTTGGAGCAAGCTTCCAAGAGAGCTTCTCTGAGCCAACACCATTAGACGCGACTGTGAAAAGTGTTGTGGAAACGACAAAGAGCACAGGACCAAGACAGGACAAAGAAGGGACCATAACACAAGGTCCAGATGTTCCAGAATTCCATCAGACACATGAGGCGGGCAACCACTCCACATTTCACCCTTTCAGCTCATCGGTGACACTCGTCAACCAAGTACCGGAATCCCACCCTCCTGATAAAAGCGTTTCGGAGAAGAATTACACTCTCATCATCATCGTCGTTATTTTCCTCGTTCTGTTGCTTGTGGTCCTCCTTGTTTTCCTCTACCGTAGGCATCGCCGCCAGTCTGGTTCTACCAGCTTAAATGCCTCAGAATGGGCTGGACAAGCGGCATTACCAGATGACACAGGTTTGGATAAAGAGATTGGACAAGAGGCGGGGGCTGTAGGGGACGGGGAAGCCAGACGTGGGACTCTTGTGACTTTCTTCGGGAAGCGTGAGACTAGGGTGCCTTCAGTAGCCATGGAAGACATCAGTGGGAAAGCAGGAAAAGAGGAAACAGAACGTCTGTTTGGTGGAGAGACTGACGTGGACGCCACTGCTGAGGGTTTTGGGGATGCCAATGGCAAAGTGCCAGAGCCCTTACTCAGGGGTCCCCAGCCTCACTAAGTCAGGATGAAGTTCTTCCTGAACAGTGAGCAGAAGGTCGCCTCACCTCTTAGGCCCCTCCTATAGCAGACAGTTTGTATGGTTTATATAGGCAACTTCACGTATGTCTTATACCCTATAGGATAGATACTGTATATCGATACATCTATAGGACATAGATGGATATATCTATAGGAGAGAGATATAGAGAGAGAGAGTTACCAAAGGAAGAAACAACAGTTTCACCTATGTCTATACATGCAATGTACTAAGGGGTGAGTCGATCGTCTGCTCACTGTTCAGGAAGAACTATATATATGTAGGATATAGATGGATATACGTACAGGATAGATATATCCTATATCCTGTGTACTCCAACCATTAGTTAGGATGCCCCTTGTTCCCATGTGAGGGATGGGTGGAAGGCGGAGGAGTGGAAGAGGCTGCTGTTCCTTCTGAAAGTCCTGAGCACCTCCCACCCTCCCGCTCTGCTCGATCCAAAGGCAGAGAGAAATTACAATTCCTGGCTTCTCAGCCGTCTTCGGCTCGGCCCAGATTCATCAAGTTCTTTTTCTTTTTTCCTCTTCTTTTGTAGGACAAAAAGCTTGAGATAAGGTTGGATGGTTAACAAGTTTACAGATAGTGGTGGTGGAGAACGCTGCGAAGAGGTTGTGGCTGAAAAACGAGCCTTGATCAGACTTTCAGCCTGTGTTGTAGGAGGAAGTTTTGATCACCATTGCTGGAAAGAAAGAAACATGAACAGAAGTTCTGTTTGCTGGGTTGGTTTGTTTTTATGATGCTGCAAATTGGTCGGGCGACTCAGGTCTCAGAACATACCTATAGCTTTGATGCCTGTACATAGGAACATCCTAACGCAGATTTTTTTTATTAACTCACATTTTTCATCGAATCAGCTCTCTGGGAATGTCTGTAAAGGAATGCCTTGAGGTCGGCATTCCCAAAGAGTTGATATAGACTATGCTGGTTTGAATGCTTTTATTTAATTTGGAAATCTTTCCAGTGATCCTGCACTGCCTTTTCCTTTGCATCACTTCAAAAATATAAATTACGAAGCAGCCACGGGAGAGGGTATGCCTTCCTTGCGAAAAAGTCTTTGGATTAATGTAAAGGCACACAAAAATATGTAGTAGGCAATGTACAAATAAAAAAGTGCGAATTATACGAACATATATTAAGTCGAAATTGGCATTATACTTGGCTTGTCCCTGCTCATGTATTAGAGGTTTGTTTTTGTTGGAACTAGGTCCAGGGGATTTCAGAAAACTTGGCAGGTTACACAACTTTTACCTAGTTTTTCCTAGAGGAATAATATCTGATCCTGAACAGTGTTACACTTTCCTCACAGGAACTAGTTAACAATGGGCTAATTAAGAAATACAGGTAGTCCTCAACTTATGACCATTTATTTAACAATGGTTCGAAGTTGCAACAGCCTTAGAAAAAGTGATTTATGATCTATACTTGCAGTTGCGATTGTTGTACTGCCCCCGCAGTCACACAATCACAATTTGGGTGCTTGGCAACTAGCTCACATTTACAACCAGTGGCAGCACGCTGTGGTCATTTGATCACAACCTGCGACCATTTTTTTTTTGCTAAGTTTTGCAAAAAATACCCATTGGGGAATCGGGGTGGGCTTCACAGGTGCACGATTTGCTTAACAACCACTGTAAAAATCGTTGTAAAGTCAGGTCTCACTTGACTTGCTCCCACAACAACTTGCGACGGACACTCCAGTCTCAATTGTGGCATAAGTCAAGGACTACCTATAGATAAATCAATGGCAGAAACCACAATGCAATTTTATGGCCAATCTCTTGGGTCTAAGTCCCATGGAACAAAATGAGCCTTACTCCGGGTGTGTCTGAAAATACTCTCTGGGGAATTCTGGGAGTTGAAGTCTCCACATGCCTTAAATTTGCTGAAGTTGAGAAACACTATTAATGAACACATCTGGCCAGATGGCAAGACAATCCCCCTTGATTTATCTGTCTGTTCCCGTGAACGTTAGAAGGCAGAGCATGTGTTTCCTGAGCATGTAGAAAACCAGGGAGCTTTTCAGAGAGGCAGATTATGATGGGCCAGGCTCAGCTGGGACAACCAAGTTTGGAGCACTTAGCAGACCAATAACCAACCCAGGTCTTGTGGAACTGGGTTAAGATTCCCTCAAGTCAAGGTGGACTCGGACGACTTGATGGAGATGTTCCTATAATTTTCTTGGCAGAAATGCAACAACGACGGGCCACTGCCTTCTTCTTCCCAGGCTAGCTTGTGGCCCTGACATTGCCTGAAGGTCTCCCATCTCAGGACTAACCAGCTCAACCCCGCTTAGCTTCTAAAACAAGACAAGCTCAGCCAGGCATATAATTACCTGCTAAAACCCTGAGGAACTCAGTTGCTCTCGTACATTTTCAGTCTTCAGATTACACAGCCATCATTTTTCTGCAAAAGCATTTTTTTCAACATTTTTTGTTGATGCCTTTTCGACATAGGATGCGAGGCAGGCTTTCCCGTGGCTGCTAATGAGACGTCAGAGAGCATAAGATTTGGGAAGACTGGCTTAACGTCTAACTTTCTGTCCTTCGACGCTTGTTGAATGCGTTTGGCTTGGTTTGTCTCTTCGCTGCTTTTTTAAAGTCAGCTTCTCAATCCAGGTTTGGATTGTGACATGCCTGTAAAGCCAGTCCAGTTAAACTCTTTGCTAGATTCCCACATTATACTAAGCTGCGGCTTGCTTAATCTTGTGTCTTGAATAAACCATGGTAGCTGCTACTGCACACTTGAAACCCCATTGCTTTTCATGTGCATATGCAAAGAGGGTTGGGGCTTTAAATACACAGATGCTTTTTTTTTACATTCTCCTATGATTGCCTGTGCCTGACAATTTTTTGTTTGCTTCATTTCCACTCAATTTTGCATATGAAGTCTAGGGCTTAATGAATCCGAATATCTCTTGTGTGAAGCTCTCTGAAATGAAGAGGAGATAAAGAAGAGCTTGCGTGCCCGTTTTTGAACTGTTTTTCTCTTCCATTCAGCTTCTTTTTAGGATTTCTCTGTATTTTCTGTAATTGTTAGTTCAATTTTTTTTAATTTGTGTATTTCAGAGATTTATTTTTATAAGGATGTTTGGAGTTGCATTCAAGTCTATCCAATAAAAAGTCTTCTGTTCAATTTAAATGTTTGCAGCGTGGTTCCTAATTGAAACCAGTTATTATGATCAGCTTGGCTTCATTTTAATTCTAGCCGTAGCACAGAGGGGCATGTGAGAGAGATCAAGATCGGATGAAGATCATCAAGCATGATCTAGATCAGCTTGAAGATATGTGGACTTGGGGAAGCTGGCTGGGGAATTTTGGGAGGTGAAGTCCACATATCTTCAAGCTGCCAAGGTTGAGGAACACCGATTTTGATCAACCTTGTTACATTCCAGTTGTATGGAGTTCAACTCCCAGGATTTTTAATAATGGCCCCACTGACTGGGGAATTCTGGAAGTTGACGTTGATATGTCTGGAGGGCAGCTACGCCGGGAAATACACTGAACCTTCATTGTTAACTTGATGCCCTCCAGATAGATATTCTGAGTTATATATCTTAGCAATCTGGAGGGCAGATCTAGCTTATTTCCTGGATTTAAGAATGAATATTATTTTTGTTGTGTAAGAAATTCAGAGGCAACAAATCCTAAGACTCAGTGAGCACAGCAGAGAGCAGAGCAAAGACGCTCAATGAGGCTCCTTGCCAAGCATTCTATTCCAATTAAAGATAGCTGCTGCTACCTGAAGAAGGATAAGGGGCAACTTGAAGAAGGATAAGGGGGAGACACCGTTTCCAAACTCTCTCTCTACCTCCCTACAAACTTACATCTGCCTATCATCATCATCATCATCAATGTTTGTCCTCTATCTTCTCTATCGATCATCTCTCTCTCTTGTATTTGAATTTATCCAAGGATGTAGAAGACAGACCCTGCTTTGAAAGGAAGGAATCTGCCACTACATCTCCAAGGTGGCCACCTTAACACCAATTTTCCTCCTTCCCTTCAAAATCTCTAACTTCTATGAGTGTGGCTCAGAAGAGCCCTCTGCAGTGTGTTCCACCATTTTTGCTTTTCTCTGCTCTTCACTTAGGGGTAGAAATTATTTCATCATTCCCCATCTACTGTAGTTCAGTAACACTAGGGACAGCTTTAGCAGTACGTCCACACCAGTCTCTCCAGGCCACAAATTCTCCATTGTATCTCTCAAGATATGCACCAAATCCCATTGCTAAGCATATATGAAATGTTCCTTCTGTCTTGAATGATTTGAGAAATGGCTATAGCTCATTTGGATGGTGTTTTGTAGAAAACAGTTGGTATTTTTAGCCTGGCTTTTCCAAACTTTGCCCGCAGATGTGCTAAATTATAACAAACATGCTAGCTTGAGGATAATGAAGCTCATAGTTCAACCTGTCAGAAGACAGCTGTTTGGGGAAGGTTGAGTAGATTGTTAATCTCCAGCTTTCTCCGAATTTCTACCCAGCAAGGCCAAATGTGATCTTGACGGGGAGTAGAAGGAACTGTTGTCTGAGGGCCACTGTAGAGGTGAAGGCAAAAGTGGAGATTATTTGCATAAGTATGGAGATGCTGATATTCAATATAGAGATCCAAATTCAGAAATATTGAATAAATAAAGATACAATATTCACACCAGCATTGAACTGGCCGCTGCTATCATGGAGCATTTATGGACACTATTGTCATCTTCCGCTTAGGAGCCTAGCTATAGCCCACTTGGATGCTGTCTAAGAGAAATGGTAGATTTTTCTCCAAAACCCATTTCTGAAGTGGAGTGATGGTCTTTCAAGAGTATCAGCAGACCTATAATTTTATTTATTTATTTATCTCCATCTATCCATCTATCCATCCATCCATCCATCTATCCATCTATCCGTCTATCCATCCATCTATCCATCCATCCATCCATCCATCCATCTATCTATCCATCTATCCATCTATCCATCTATCCATCTATCCATCTATCCATCCATCCATCCATCCATCCATCCATCC
>JANHZU010005454.1:357842-369414 GCA_032468055.1 Acrochordus granulatus | reverse complement strand
GTGTATAGTTGTTGAACAAGCATTTCCATTGATTAGAAGCAAAGTTGCATATAATAATGCTAGTAAGTAGCATGACTTCAGCAGGGGATAATCTGATCATTCAGCAGCAGCAGCAGAAGAATATATATTGGTAAAATAACATGAAATTTAGGAGTTCCACTGAATTTTTCATCAAATATTTACATTTACATTTTTATGTACATTTATGTGTCATTTTGTCATCTTTGCTTTTAAAAGGAGGCATGACAACTCTGCAGAGAATATATGTTTAAATTTAGTAATCTATAACTCAGATTAATAACTTCAGAGAGACAGTGTGGTTTATAAATTACTTTAGATTTTCAGGTTTCCAGCAACATTTTATCAACTTGCTGAGGACTTGGAAAAATAATGTCATTATAAATAATTGAAACTTGTGCCTTTTTCATCAGTATTTAATTTTTGCTGGAATTATTCCAAGTAATAGTAGCATGGTTACTTTGACCACACATTTTCTTATAGGGGTTGCAACTTTGGGCGTATAGTAGATCAAAATTCAAACCTAATATTAATTAATATTAAATTTCATGGTCTGTCATGTTTAATAGCCCTGGCTGTATAATTAAGATATTAAGCATAAACAATAAAGTATAAAATCTTTATTGAAGATATTATAAAATAAAAAACAAAATCTTAATGGAAAAAATCCCAGCCAGACATCATTCAAATTATGGCATTAGAACAATTCACTTATACAGTAGCCTTTGGCACAACTGTTAACACCATTGCTCCATTAGTCTCTTCATCCTAGGCTCAGACTTACAGACCAGTATAGACACATTTGAGTTTATAAACTGTATTCAGCATTTATATATGGTTTTGGCTATATATGTATTTGGTCATCCTACCTTTTGCCATTTGGAAACATACTAACCCATATTCTCCTAAGAAAGATCATGTGAGTCTTTGAGGTGTCTCATCTCTTGGATTTGATTCTTTTAAAGAAGATTTATTGTGGTGGAACCACCAGCTGAAGCGGAAGGTGCCCCAATGGGAGGGGGTTTTAAAGTTATTCCAACTTAGACTCCATAAGGGGGAGAAAACATTTTAACTAAAAGCACTAGCAGTATATCTGTCCTTTTCCAAGGGAAGGCAGACAGTTTGGTGAGATTCCTGTACATTGGTATTCATTGATAAAGAAAGACTCTTTAACCACTTCTTGGAACTGTTCTGGTTGCTTGCGCCAACAATTACTTTATTGAACTAGTAACTTAAAAATGAGAGACCATTATACATTCAAAGAATAATTACTTACATCGAAACTAATTGGTGTGGAACAAAACATATCTCATATACTATAAAATACAGGTGGCTGAGCTTTGTGACTGACCGGGCAAAGCAATAGTTTTATTTACGTTTGTATTAATTAATAACACTCCATTTATCCTCAACATCAGCTAGCCTTCGATTCAAGCTGAAAAATAATTATAATAAGTATAATGGAATCATACCTATTTTTGTAAAACATGCTCTGTGACAAATATTTGAATTTTGCTGTTTAAGAGGGCTAATCTTGTCAAGCACTATCCATTCCAACTGAAGAGTTAATTCCTTCTAACACTTTTTGGCATTTATGTTGTAGGTTTAATGTTATATAAACAATGTCTGTCTTTATTATGTTCCATTATTTCATCCAGGCTTGAACACCTCATTCCACAAATATGCATCGGCGACACACCACCCTTCGAGAGAAAGGAAGAAGGCAGGCCATCCGAGGCCCAGCCTACATGTTCAATGAGAAAGGCACCAACTTGACATCTGAGGAAGAACGTTTCTTGGACTCAGCAGAATATGGCAACATCCCAGTGGTACGTAAAATGCTAGAGGAATCCAAAACATTGAATTTCAATTGTGTTGATTACATGGGACAAAATGCCCTACAATTGGCAGTTGGCAATGAACATCTGGAGGTAACTGAACTTCTCCTAAAGAAAGACAATTTAGCAAGAGTTGGAGATGCCCTCTTGTTAGCCATCAGTAAAGGATATGTACGGATTGTAGAAGCAATATTGAACCATCCAGCCTTTGCACAAGAGCAACGTCTCACCCTAAGCCCGCTTGAGCAAGAATTACGAGATGATGATTTTTATTCTTATGACGAAGATGGAACTCGCTTTTCCCATGACATTACGCCTATTATACTTGCTGCTCATTGCCAGGAATATGAAATTGTTCATATATTGCTGCTGAAAGGGGCGCGGATAGAAAGACCCCATGACTACTTCTGTAAATGCAATGAATGTAATGAGAAGCAAAGAAAAGACTCATTCAGTCATTCTCGATCAAGAATGAATGCCTACAAGGGATTAGCGAGTGCGGCTTACTTGTCTTTATCTAGTGAAGATCCTGTTCTTACAGCTTTAGAGCTAAGCAATGAACTGGCAAGATTAGCCAACATTGAGACAGAATTCAAGGTAATATAGAAAATGTCTATGTCTATACATATGTATTTTGTCTAACGGCATTTGTGGACTACAAATAATCCTTGGTCCAGACTAGACTACATATTAAGTATATGTATGCAAATAATATGTCTAGGTTTCTTTCTTTTTTAATGCCAGACATGGGGACATTGGGACTGGGACAAGGGTAAATGGGAATGAAAGATACCTATTTTTTGACATGTTGCTACACTTATGAAATTAATGTATACAATTTCTATTCAGCTTCAGAGGAGAAAGCTACTGCTGCTAATGGAATTTCCCACTCCTTGGAAACAATAGCAGTTTTGGGAGGGAAATCTATTGGCCTGCAGCATGAAGCAGTAGGCTTTCTTACCTGCATACTCTAGTTGTGACCTTGATTTGAGCCAGCCATCTGAAATATACATGCAATATATTCTTCAGTTAAAGGAAACACATCTGTATAAAATAAGTCAGTAAGTGTAACAAGAAATCCAATTTCAGCCTTATCTTCTTCTACATCGATATGCTAAGAAAAGAATTTCCACTTGACAGGTTGACAGAAGATAATACTTTGAGATGTTCCAATTGTAAAAAGATACATATTTTACAGAAGTTTAAAAAAATAATGCTGTGAATATCACTGAGGTTGTCTTGTCTTTTATTTAAAGAGAATACAAAGTAAGAAGACTGCAAGGTTCATTGTTTTTTACATTTTTAAAGCATTATTTTGATGTTTAATCAATATCAGTTTATTATCCAAACTTGACACTCCTATTTTGTGATTGTTTCCTTAGTTTTGGGTGTTCTTTGATATTATTGTTTTGTTTTTGTTTTTTTGGTCCCCAATACATTTTGCCTTTGAGTTGTGAGAGTTGTACCTTGCTCACTGCTTCTATCCATTTATACATTTTTCTTTTTCATATTTGGAGCCAAGTGCATTCTGATGTTTGTGAAATGGTGTTTTTTCACTTAAGTAAGAGATGCAGCACTTACTTAATGCCTAATTTCCATGTCTTCACCTTGGTGTTTGAATGGAGAGGATACCTTACCAAGACAAGAAAATGTTGTCGTTGGTGCTTTGGGGTGCATTTGTTCAGACTAGAACCTCATCTCCTGGCATATCCATAAATGCCTTTCATCAATGCTCACATTGTTTAAGTGAGTTCACTTGGGTTTAATTAAGGTTTAATCACATCAGGCTAAACCCTAAAGTAGAAACGCAAAGGAATATAAATCATTATATTATTTAAAGTGCAATGGGGGGAGTCAGAATTGAGTGATAGGACACAAATACTGGAATATTTTGCCTATTTTGCATTTTAGTGGAATGAAAGCATGAAATCAAGGAATACAGGCAGACCTCATTTAGTGACTGCTCATACAGTTAGTATTTGTTACAGTGGTGAGAAAAAAGTAATTTTGTGACCAATCCTCCCATTGATGTCTTTTTCAGGTCTGTAAAGCAAAGTAGTAATCTCATAAACACAGCCATAGTTTCATTTAGTTACTGTTTCATTTTATAGCCAAGTTCTGGTTCCAATTGTGGTCACTAAATGAGGACTACCTGTCGTTTATATATTTTATATCTTCAGATTCCTTATTTAATAATATTAGCATAGAATTGCTCTGATTACAAAATTTAGTTTGAACAAGTTAGTAGCACTTGCAAAACTCTCACATCATATTAAGCATAACATCTTTTTGTAATTATTTACAATTAAGAATAGAACAGATCTCACATCTTAGTAGAAGGAAGAGAGTAATCTGATGGTACAGATAAATGTAATGATATTGCTTTATATTACACCATCAGTATATATCATGGTAACCTAAGCAAAGGTTTGTACATCCTATCAAAAATTTTACAGCTGGGTTTTGCCATTTACCAGATGTTATTTTTGGAGGGATGTGGTGACCTAGCAGTTAAGACACTGCGCTTGTTGGCCAGAAGTTGGCAGCTCGAGTTTGAGACCCAGGCACTGCCAATCTAGCAATTCAGAAGCATGCAAAATGCAAGTAAATAGGTACTGCCTAAATTGGTAGGATGGTAATAGCATCTGTGCACCTCGGTGTATAGTCATGCCAGTCACTTGACCACAGAAGCATCTTTGGACAACGTTGACTCTTTGGCTGTGAAATGGAGATGAGCACTGGCCCCTGGAATCAGACATGACTGCAAGGCAAACCTTTACCTTTAAATGTTATTTTTAGGTACAAAGATCTATGTGTCTTTCTGTGTGTGTATCTTCAAATCAGTCTTGATTCTTGGAAGCTGTCTGGGAAAATTCCTGCAGTTTTCTTGGCAAATTTCTTTTGAAGTGGTTTGTCATTGCCTCCTTCTTAAGGCTGAGAGAGAGAAACTGGCTCAAGGTCACCCAGCTGGCTTTGTGCCCAAGGTAGGACTAAACCTCCTGATCTCCTGGTTTCTAGCCTAGTACCTTAACCCTACACCAAATTGGCTCCTATAAAACATACTACATTTCATTAATGTATAAACAACCATGGCCTAGAGGCATTTCTTTTTAAATTCCTGAATTGCACCAGGGTAAGACTGGAAGGACCTGCTTTACAATTGATTATTACAGATTACTTTTGGAGGGTCAGTTTCAGAAGATGCTTCTGTATTCTTATTGATACCAGAAATGTTATCTTTTAATATCTGTTGATCCAAATTCTATGTGATGTGCAGGTAGTCTTTGACTTATAACCATCTGTTTAGGAATCATTCAAAGTTACAGTGGTGCTGAAAAAGGTGACTTTCAATGGATCTTTGCACTTAGAATCACTGCCGCATCCCCACAGTCCTGTGACCAAAACTTGAGCACTTGGCAACTGGAATGTATTTACAATGGCTGAAGCCCCCTAGGGTCATGTGATCACCATTTGCAACTTTCCCATCAGGTTTGTGATAAGCCAAGTCAAAGGGGGGAAGCCAGGTTCACTTACAGTACAACCATGTGATTCATTTAACAACTGCAGTGATTCGCTTTACAACCATGGCAAAACAGATTGTGAAATTAGGCATGATCCATGTTGCCTTGCTTCACAACAGAAATTCTGGTCCCAATTATGGTTGTAAGTAGGACTACCTCTATACATTATCATTGGAAAGATTCTCTGGAATTTTTTGGGTTTGGTGGCGAAGGATGCTAAGGATATACAACTCTACATCTTGTTTCCATCCAAACTCAGGGAAAGTACTGAAGGTTAGAATCAGTGACTGATAATGATAATTGATTGGAGATGGTGGTTAAACAATGAAACTTAATTCTATTCCCAAAGATCCAATCTGCAGATTCAGTGTAAGCAACTTTCTGATTATTTTCAATGTAAATATATTTCTGATTATTTTCAGTGTAAGCACCTTTCTGCTCAGAAAGAGTAAGAATAATAAGCCAAAGAAATTAAAAGCAGATGAAAAGGAATAAATAATACAGATAAAAATAGTTACATAAAACCATTTACTGAAATGCACTACACCATTTTATCTTTGAAAAGCATCTGAGCTTCTACCTCATCCATACATTGCTTCACATGTTCTTTTTTGTTTTTTAAAGTTTTCTTCTCTCTCTTTCTCAGGATGTCATTAATTCCATCCAACCGTGACTTTACTGAAGTTTGCCTTTTCCCTTGAACTTCATTCTTCCTTTATATATTTATTTTGTATTCAGTCCCCATTCATTGTATTAATATGACCAAACCACTTATTCATGTTTAATTCAAGTTCATTCAGCACTTATCAACTTTATTCCTTCTTGTTTTACAATACATACTTTTTAAGTAATCCCTTAACACTGTATTTAATGCACTTTTATATTTCTCTTGATTTATTCAATGATCATTTCCTAATAACAAATTGGGCAGAAGAAAGTTCTTACACAATGGGTCTGACTTTCAATGAACATTAATTCCTAGCAACACACATTTATGATTTTTTTCATTATTTTTTTTCTTGGGCACCAGCATTGATAGCATCAATTCCATTTCATCTTCAACATATCACTGAGATAAATATGTCAAAAACTACTTCCATTATTCTCTGATGTCAGTTTCATTCCAAATAATTTTATCACTTTTCCTTTGAATTATATTTATTTTGCTGATGGCTATTTAGTTAAGAATGGGTTTCTTCACTCTTTCTAAAAATTTTTTTTAAAAAAATACATCAAAATAGTTTTGTACTTTCTCTCTTTAATTTGAATTGTTCCTTTCTCTCTTTGATTACATTCTTTGCAACTGAATTTTTCTGTCTATATACATTATATATTTCTCTCATTCTCCCTTTTGGCAGTAGTCATTCTGATATTACTTTGACTTCATCCCACAACCTCATTCACTCCATCATTCTGTTGAGCATCCTTTTTGTATTCCCCATTAGCATAACTCCAGACATTTCTCTGGCACTCTGTAACATAAATATTTTGATTCTGTTCCAAGCAGCTTCTACATCCTCTTTCCCTATGTCAAGTTCCTATTCGTTCTGTGGGAGATAATTTATCTTCTAATACTTTTTAATCCAAGAAGCATACTTCTTTTTCCTGCAGATATTCTGATTTTCTTCTAATTTCTTTCTCAGTGTCCCTTTTCTTCAGTGTCTAATTTTTCCCATGATCCACTCTCATCACTAGGGAAAAAAATATATTCACTAATTTTCTCAACCTTTCATTAATTCCACCAATCAATTGTGCATTTAGATAGATATTAATTCATTTTCTATATATGCATATGAATAGAGTGATACTGGATTGCATTCAATCAAAATATTACATATTTTTTCTCAAACTCATTTCTGGTTTTTCCATTGTTACCATTCTCTAGCGCTTGATCATAATACCTACATCATTCAGTAATGATGCTCAATCGTGCCTGATTCTTGGTGATTCTATGGACCAGATCTGTCCATCTTATCCAATCTTGTACAGATTCTTTCAGTTGCTTTATGCTCTGGCTGGTACCAGCTTTGATAATATCTAGCCACTGTGTTTTTGGTGGCCTCATTTCCTCTTACTGCTGACTATTCTGAACAAAACTGCACTTTACAGTGAGTCTGATTGCATGACATGGCTGAAATAAGTAAGGCAGAATGTTGTAATTATGCCTTCCAGCAATATGTCTGGTTTTATACACTCTTTGTTTGTTACCTTTGCTGTCACTGGGATGCAACATGCAGCTAATTATGGATTCCTACTTTTATATGCATTGATAACAAATTATATGACACCAATTTATATGTTCTGATATTTATACTTTTTAATTTCAGCTCTTTCATTCAGAATTAGATTTATATCTTCAAGTTCTTATGTATAATCATCAGCTGTTACCCACAGAATCTAACCATCTTCATTTAAGTCAATCATAACCTATTTCTATTCACAGAAACACATTTTTTTTCTTTTCATTTGTTAATTCATTCTCTTTACCATTTATTCACCATATTTTCTAAATTCCCGTCTTCCATATGCTGCAATCATTTCTAGATAGCCCCATAGAAATTTTTTCCTTGGGCTCATTATGAGTTTGATCAATGAAGGTTTTCACATAACATATTTAGTAAGATCGTTTAGACCTCTTAGATTAGGTAACCAACTTTATTTGTGCCTGAGTCACATGCAAGACCTGATAATGGTGAGGATAGTGAGTCCAAACCCCAGGTTTAACCCTAGCAAATTCCCATTATCTAGGAAAGGTAGGATTTCCACTCTAGAGCCTATCTTGCAAGGCAACATAATTATTGCCCATGTAGGAGGTATATGCAGTATACTGAAATACATCCAGATTGTATAAAATAAAATATATAGACATATTTAAAAAGAACACAGTAGCAGATAAAAGTTTATTCAGTGAGAAAACAACAAGCAGGAGAAATCTATTCAGACTGCTTTTTATTGTTCTCACTCCTCTCCCCAGATACATTGCTAGTTTTGAAAAAATGATACAGGTTGGTGATGCATTTCAGCTTGGCACACTGTATTATTTTCTCTCTATTTTCTAGTTGTAAGGAGACCATGTGAATTATTTCATCAAAATAATTGCATAGAAAAAGAAAGGAGATAAGAATCAAGTTCCTAGGATATAAAGGAAGGATATAGACAAACTATTGATAAATTGTGAAAGAACTCAGGGACTGCTAATAGACCCTTCACAGTGCATATGGATAAATTATTATTTTTTCATCAGTAGACTTGCCATGCTCATTGAGATCAAATGAAAAAGAAGATCAAGCTGTCGTGATCAAAAGAAGCACTCTGATTCTAGAGAATTGCTGCAAAATATTGAGAAAATATGAATCCAACAGACTTTCAAATAGTGTCACATCTATGACATGACTCAGTAGTGATCAAACAAGGCAATACTTTTATTCATTTTTATAAATCAGATTTCTTTCCATGGTAGCCACCCACGGTAAAAATATATTGCTTTTTAAACAATTTATATTTATCTGTTCCTATGTTTATTTGTTGCATTTAGGTTCCACCTTTCTCCCAAGAGCTCAGAATTTTTATATATAATACTTTCCCTATATTATCCTCATAGCAACCTAAAAAGTAAATAAAAGGATAGTAATTGGCTTAAACTTACCTGATTCAAGAAAATCACCTGCTTCCCCCAAACAAGTCCTATGGTCTAACTATTATACCATATAGTTTACCAGTAAATTTATTATATCTAATAGTAATCTTCAAATCCTCTGATGAATCTTTTCTGCCCCTTCCAGTGGAGCTATTGATTTTTTCTTCCAAGCTGAAATAGCCTTTCTGGACATCAAAGATATTAAAGAATCAATGGGTAATTATTCTGAGTCTCTGAAGACATTGGGTTCACTGACAGATTGGTTAAGTGTCACTGGTTTCAATACCTAAGGAGAACAAGATGGAGTTGCCCTGATTCCTACAAGAGCCAAAAACTTCAGTGTATTTGGACAACTGAGGCAAAAGTCTTTATAAGTTCAATGAGAGATGATTATCTGTGAAATAGAATCAGAATAGTCATGGTTATCATCATTATTTTTTTAAAAAAATATCCTTTATAGAATTATTCTGTATTTCTTTGTACTTGGCTCTAGTTATTTTTTAAAAAAAATCACCTAAAGAAATTAATATTAAAAAGCTATAAGGAGAGCCAATTTTTGCAGAGTGAACTTGGTAGCTGGATATAATTCTAAAAAATATCATGTAATAGCAGTTCACCTCAAATTCAGTGATATTGATTTAATAGTCATGTTTATCCTTCTGAGGATAGATGTTAATCCTGGTCAATATTTAACTGAAGGGAAAGTATTTGATCATAATTGAAAGCATGTCAATATGTTCAGTTAAAAATCTGATAACCTTCCATCAGAGAAGTGAATATTCATGGAAAATAAAAAACAGTGTCAGTGAAAGGGGGTCATTCATTGGGTTGCCAAGGATATATCAACAAGCAGTAGAACAGGACAAAAAATGGAATAGGATGCATGGACTAATGTACAACTAGTCCATCTTACTATATTTTTTCTTTTATCAGTATTTATGTCAGTCTTGTTATTGATTTATTAAAAGATTTTTCAAACATTTCCCCTCTTTTTAGGTTTAAGATGTAAATTTCTCAAACCTAGGCTTATTAATCTAAAATGTAAGCTCTCATTCTAAATGAAACTGTCTCTTTTTGTATATTATTGTAGGAACATACGTGATTGAACCTCCCAAAACAAATGTGTGTGTTAAGGGAGAGCTATATGCAGATTTTTGATCAGAAAAAACCTGGACATTGTTTAAAAATTCATAACTGACGAGCCTGTTTGTGTGATTATTTTCTTAGTTTTAGAGATCCTGCAAACATCCAGACAACGTGCCATGTGCTTCATAGATGATGACCAGCATCTTGAATTGTACTGAACTGACAGCCAGTACAAACAGTTAGAGACAAGCGTTCCTACAAATATACAGGCTGATACATTGCTGTACCCAGCCAAAGCATTGGTGGTTCTCATAAGTTCCTTTGCATATAAATACAGAGCAAATTTCTTATACATTCTTAATTATGGCTTTTCTTCAAACAACCTAGAGTTGCAATGTGCTTAAGTAGAAAAAAGATGTCAGCTATTTGTTGTAGGTTTCTTGACAGAAGGGCCACAAATGTAGAATTTGGAGATGATTCGCTTCATGCAGAAAAATCTGACAAATAAATACATGGAATGAGATTCTCCAACATTTATTTATTTATTGTATGGCACATTTACATCACATTTCAATAAAAAACTTTATGGATAAAAATACAAATATATACATATAAAATAAAAAATATATAAATGTGTATCTAAATTGCAGATATATTTTTTTTGCTTCATTTGCCATAGCCAAGAAATCAGCAAAATCTCCACTGGAGGCTCTGTTTTGATTCTCTGTCACTATATGTTGAATGGTTTGCTTTTTGGCTCCACAGTCACAATTCACTAATGATATTCTCCCCACTTATAGAGGGATCTGCACATCTGCCACGACCAGGGCAAATTTGGTTCAATGTTGTCCTTATTGCAAGGGGCTGGTCAAATCCAGGTGATTTTTCCAAAGTACATTTTCAGTTTTCTGAAAGTAGTTTTCGATCTAATATTGCTTCCACATATTGTGAATGTTAAAATAATTTTCTACAAATGCTTTAGCAATAGAGATGGCTGGGTGTCGAAATCTCAGCCTGTTTCTCTTCAGTCAGGCTACATCATTCAGTATTGGCAGCTGGGGATTATCAATAATCTTCAGATATTCTTCAAAAAGGATTTTTTGGTGTTATTTCTGGAGGCGGTATGGTATGTGAATCAAAATAGGCAGCCAATATATGGAGGTAAATCAAATTGTCCTGCTAATAATATGCATTGATCGATGTGCAGTTGTGCATCGATCCTATTCATATATGGGCTATTAAGCTGGGTCACAATACTCTGCTGCTGAATTAACTAAACTGAGTGCAAATATTTGCATATTTTGTATATATTGTATATCCATTGCAGTGTATCCATTGACAAAGAGTGTCTCCCCCCTATAAAAATATGAGAAGTAAATTACAGAAATATATACCGGCTCGGTCGTCGCCCGGGTTAAAAAGGACCGCGCTAGATGTTGGGGATCCTGGACATCTAGTGGAAAATGAGCTAC